>JAHDVE020007588.1:0-26385 GCA_022606495.2 Halesus radiatus
CAATGTAGTATGACTCTATAAAGTAAAATTTTATGTGCCTATAAAACAATGAAACTAATTTATTTGTCTCTATCAGATCAACCGTGAGATATTCTATAACTTCTTGGAGACACTCGTATAACAACATAAAACGTGTACAGCTGATTCAAAACTGTACTACTTTATTGTATATCTCAACCTGTTTTGATACTTGCTGATATCTTCATGTTTTTATAATATAATGTAATTGACATTTTGTAATTGGAGTATGTATCACTATAACTAAACTGTTCTACTGTTTTTTTTTAATTTTTTATATTTTTAAAATACCTTTTGTCAACTTGTGTACTTTGATCACAGGATGCGTGAACCAATATATTTTTTATAATATTGCGCTACCATTTGCATGATTATTTTAATTTATTATTGTTTTATACAATTTTTAAACTAAACTCCTGCTGACAAGTTACTTGCATTGTATCAAAAATAATATTGAACAATAAAAAAAAATCATTGAAGAAGATAATATTAACACATCCCAAATGAAAAATGAATCTGAAAAAAATAACAGAAAATAAAAAGACATCTGGAACTTATTGTTATTAATTGTGTTCGGGAAAAACTTTGCAATCATCATAAGGATAGCAGCCAAAAATATGGGATTTAAATGGAGGACAATATTAACAAGTCTTGAACTTGAAGTATGATATCGGTGTAGATGGCGTAAATTGAACTGGTTTCATTAGCTAAGTTGGTTAAGCGGTTGCCCCGGATAGGCAGAGGTCCTGGGTTCGAGTCCAAGATGCGACTGAAATCTTTTTATTTTCTGTTGTTTTTCGCATTCATGTTTCATTTGGGATGTGTTAATATTATTTTCTTCAATGATTAAATATTACAATGAGGTTTACAAACTTCAATAAGTTATAAAAAATTTTATGAATAAAAAAAGTAATTAAAAGTTGACATTTTCAATCGTTGACATTGTCAATGTAACTTATAGACAGTTTAGCAACTATCTTTTTACCCATGTCGCGAAATAGTGGTAAAACTGCCCCCACGACTTTTTATACTTTTCCTATCAACCTTTCACTTCTTGCATGTTTGATACAGATTATCTTTAGCATTGTTTAAATCGTTAATATACAAATGTTTACTTCCTGGCACTATTTGTTATTCCTAATACTTGTCTATGTATATTTTTTACCATTTCTAATTTACTGTAATGTATTCTACATCTGTAATTCTGTAATACATTAGTGTGTAACTGCTTTATGGAGACTGAAAAATAAATAATAATACAGTTAATTCGAGTCGTAGAGTGCTAAGGATTCGTGAGAATTGATTAACATCTAATTAACGGGTAAACAGGTTCACATAACTTATCTCCCTGGTTGGGTTAGGATTAGGTTCACCCACTCAGTTCAACTCCACCAGGCTGAACAACTGAGTCACCCGCCCACCTGTCCAGCATAAGCACGATCGCTTCTTGGGGGAGTGGGTGACACCCGATGGCCGCTCACACCAGCCAGGTGAAGGGGAAGCCTTCCTCGGGCGTCCCCAACTTATTAAATCATTCACTTTGTCCCTCTGAGGGCCCTTTCTACATGTCCAAACCATCCAAGCGTCTCAGCCATACGTAGTAATACGGTCATACGTGGTTTCACTGCACACAAAGGGTAGTCTGCACTCAAAGGGTAGTCTGCACTATGTACATCGCCCTGGGGAAAGACTTGACTGTATTCTATACAAAATGTGTCGATATATGCGGAATGCGCATTCAAGGGAAGACTCGTTTGTGTTATTGTTGAAAAAGGCCATGCCTTTCGGTACAAATCATAAAAGTAGCAAACCAGTGCCATCTGTTGGTACCTCTATTGATATTTTATTTTTATTTATTTTTGATTAGTTTCCATATACGAGTAATTATGACATTTTAAGGTAAAGTATAAATATTAAAAATACATGTATATTATAGATTTTTTTTCATAGTCCTTTTCACTAGGAGATCCTGAGCTGAGGCGGACCAGGTTTTGCACAAAGGGGTTTCAGCGACTTCTATATTTCAACTTCAAGGTTAGCGCAGGGTTTTTCCAGTAATTTCTATGACGTTTTAGAATAGTAGTCGGTTCTTGTTTTGGTATTTCCTTAAGCCAAGTTTTGATGGACTTAAATGCAATTATTGATTGAATTACTTTTTTTGATATTAAGTGGGAGTTTGTTATAATTTTACAGCTAAAAATTCAGAGCTTCTTTGTCCAAAAGTAGTATTACATTTAGGTATATTTATCTTGTCTAGTTGCTTTGTTCTGGTTTTATTTTATTTTTTTAATATGAATACCTCACAAGAGTCCCAACTGCTCCCAACCGTCTGGAGCCAGTGAGACTATGGCATTCCCAATTGGGGAATGTTGTGAGGCTGAAGGTATTGGGGAGGGGAAGGAGAAGGGGAAGAGGAAGGTTGGGAATACCTGGCTATTCAGATCTGGCCACCAAACACGGCTAAAAGCCATTTCAAGCAACGTTTCAATTCTGAATGGTGGTCTTTCACCAGGGCGATACTGAGAGTATCTTCCACTCTGGAACGTGCGCAAATATGTTATATATTATTTTTAAATGAATTAATTGTGAAACACAAATTAATTAAATAAAAATTACTTGCGCACGCCGGGATTTGAACCCGCGACCTTCGGATTCGTAGTCGAGAGCCTTACCCCTCGACCAATGGAGTATTCGAATTCTAGTATTATGATCATGAAGAGTTGTAGCCATTTTCTCATTTTTAAGATGATTAACTAGAATATTTTTAACTAGAATACTTTACTAACGATATAATTATCCTATTACGTTGGCTTTCTTTCATGACTGTTACACCGGATAAGTCGGTTCACTTTGACACCTACCATCTACCAATTCAAATACGTAGCGCGAAGACGGAGCGGATTCTGTATTTATTGTCATGGATTTATTTTATACCCAAGGCTCCGAGATTCATAAAAGTAACTTAAATGCATACATATTACACGAGAAAAATATGAAAATTCTCAGATATTTTCCAGAAAATTCGTAATTTTCCGTTTTTAGCGTATAAAGATTAATTAATTGATAAACTAAAGTTTTTAAGACAGGATTTTTGTGCATAGCGCAAAGGGTAACAATTATTTTTATAAACAAAGACCATTCACTTTCCGATAGGAGGATGTCGTTGACAGGGATTGGTCTCTCTGGATTGCCGGTATTGTATTAATCTTGACCGGCAATCAGAAGGGTGAAGGGTAGAATCCTGTCTGCGACATTTATCTTTTCTCGGAAAGTTTTTTCAATTTGGATGAGTGTTTCAGGCTAATAATTATTGTTTATAAAGATTAAGTTGGGAAGTTACAGACTATTGAGTTATGGTCACCAGACGCGGTTAATTACTAATTATCTGTTTACTGTTTACATAATATTACAACGGTAGGCCTGGGGTGTGTTGAGGTATGAGATATGATAGGCCGGCCCAGTCGCCGTCACGTCCCACGTCCCGTCGCCGTCACCCGCCCGCACTGTGGACGGGGCTCGGACACCGTGACGCGACTGGGCTCGTATCTAACTACTATATAACAGGGGTTTCAAACAAGATACTTAAAACACTGATATTAACCGTTTTAGCGCTGTACTGATTTTGCAAGTAGGTGTGTAAACAGCTCTTGATAATTTGTGTTATTAGTAAATAAATATGATATTAACTAAAAATGCAATAACTTGGACAAATATCAACCAAACTTAATGATTCTTTTTGATATTAAACGTAAAAAGAATTGTATTCCATGCATCTAATAAAAAACTAAAACTACTAAATATAAAGAGAAAAAAAAAGAAAATTACGTCGCTTCACGATTGTGTTTTCCCGTGCAAAGGTCATGTAGTCCCGTCTTACAACGGGCGCATACGAGTATGAGGAAAATTCATTGGATTCAACATCCGTTAGCTTCGGCTGACCTCTAAATACTAAACGAGATGACGCAGGAACAAACTTGACGTATACGAATGTTTTGTGGGTTTCGGGTGTAGCTTTTTTGTGCCTGAACGTACGGGATACGGCTTGTTGCGTTCGGGCGATAATATTGCGGCCGTATCATGTACGTTCGTATGGGTAGGGCGGTTAAACACAATAATCACGAACCTAACCTAAGGGCGGTTAAACACAATAATCACGAAAAATCCGTTGATTTTTGCAAAGTACTATTCCGTACAAATTTTATGTTAAAAAATCTCATAGGCGCTGCGCACCCGTGCAGCTACTAGATTTCCAAGGTTTGCGTGCTCGCTGGGTTTGCCGCTGAATTTTTTGTATGAACTATTTCTTAAGACAGAAAATTCCATAGTCGCTGAATTCATAACGCACATATGGAATTCTTTTCGGACTCGCTCTCGGGTAGTCTTTATTACCCTTACGGAAGGGTGGATTATTTAGCACGGACATTCAATGGCACGCTGTTTAAAGTGTAGTAAAATTATGATTCAACTTTAGAGTTAGTCGAGTTCACTGCACAAAGGCACTTTAAAGAAAATCGTACTGATCGGAACCATTTCTTTAATAATATTTACAAATCAAAAAATGAATTTTTGAGTTGATTTTCAGAAAATATTCTAAATTTCTACCCCGATAACTCCATCCTGCCTTTAAGAGGGGAGCGTCGCATGACCAAGACAAGTGCGAGCAAGTATCAAACAATAGTTGAACATTAATGCAAAGTCCTAAAATAATATTACGATCACATTCTATTTTATTTGCCATTTGGCTGCTAAAAAAATATTGATTAGTTGGGAACTGCCTCAAACGCAAGGAGCGCGGTGTCTGGACACTGGACAGGGATAATAACTCGCACAGGGATCAGCACATGCACCCCCTCCTTTCAATTTGCATATAGAAGACCTTCCGGAAAAAAAGGAGAGGAAAATTATTTATGCAGATCATATTGTGCAGTCGAGCATAAATCCTTAAACTCCTCTGAAAATGTCATGTAATAATACTTCTCCGACTGAAAATTAAAAGCAAACGCAACAAAAACAGCCGAACTCCAATCCTAGTTCTATTATAGTTGAACCGCTCTTTTGATAAAAATAAGTTCTCGCTTTTGAAACATAAAATAGTGCACGAGATCTCCCACGAGATTTTTATGGCATGTATAGTTCTATAGTTGAACCGCTCTTTTGACAAAAAGAAGTTCTCGCCTTTGAAGCATAAAATAGTGCACGAGATCTCCCACGAGTGTTTTTGGCATGTATAGTTCTATAGTTGAACCGCTCTTTTGATAAAAAGAAGTTCTCGCTTTTGAAACATAAAATAGTGCACGAGATCTCCCACAAGATTTTGTTGTATGTATAGTTCTATAGTTGAACCGCTCTTTTGATAAAAAGAAGTTCTCGCTTTTGAAGCATAAAATAGTGCACGAGATCTCCCAAGAGTGTTTTTTGTATGGACGTACAAGTAACAAGCTTGCGTACAGCTTTACATGTTTGAGCATCAATAGAAAAGTTTTTTTATACCCTCCAATACCTGATCTGCCATCTCCGAGCGGAAACTGAACATTGTTTGAAAAGTAGATATGTTAATACGGAAGAGGGAGGGAGCGCGCTAATATAAACAACGCTTGGGGCGTAAATGATCGTTTAAAAAATATTGAATAAAACACGACATATTTAGAATAGAGCAAAAATCTCAACACTATTGACTTAAGTAGGATTTAAAGTAACGCTGTGAATTTTCTCAAACCTATAACATATTAAATAACAGTGTTATTTATATTTTCGGAGCATATTGTGCGATTTTTTTTCTATTGAGGGAATTTAATATATGTAATTACTTTTTCAACTAGACATCTGAATAGAAATTATGTATGTATTTTTTTTAATTGAATAAAAACTTCAATCTTTAAATGGAAGTTTGTTATTTGTACATAGAAATTCTGAATGCGGCAGTTTAAACGAGTGAAATTATTAACAAATGTCATTATTGTCTCCATTTATACAGTAAAGCGTCATCTATACCAGCACTTTGACGAATCCTACAATATCGAATATTTAGCTTGGATAATGTAGAGTTAATGATTTGTGTAATAATATTGTTTTGTTTTTCTATTTTATGTGACTGTTAAACATTTGAAAAAGTTTGTTCATTACTTTATGGTTTAGAATGATAGCTCTTTATGTTATGTTCTAAAATCCATGTAAAAGCCCAGATGGGCGTATAATGAATTAAATAAATAAATAAGTAATATAATATAATTGCTTTTATTAGATTGAACTCTTCTGGCAGAGAGCAGTACGGGTAATGGCCGTAACAGCACTTAAACATATTCCCAACTACTGTTACGAGGCAATTAAGTCTACAATATTTTCATATCTCGTCCAAAGAGGCGAATGAATTGGATTTTTCGCTTTTTTTCGATGACGCGTGCTAATCGTGCTATGGATGCATTTCGCGCTGCTCGCACGCAGGGGAACGTTGAACGGACGATATGAAAAATTATTAGTTTATTAAGGTTGGGTTGTTTCAAACTTTCGTCACATTTGATGACCATCAAATCCACGATCAGCGCCATTTTTATTAACGTTCTGCGATTCTCCGCCCATTTCAGTGTTTGCGAGCTCTAGGCCAGCTTCGAAAACCATGAAAGGGCTTCGGGTGCAATACAATAACGCGTACCGTATGATGTTCGGACTCCCGAGGCACTGCGGCGCCTCCTCTATGTTCGCGGAAGGATGAGTTCCCGGTTTTATTTATTTATTTATTTGTAAGAAATAAACAGCTTTTAATACAAATTTATACACAAAGAAAGTTTAACAAAAGGCAAGCCAACAAAATTTCTTATGCTAACAGTGGTTAAGTACAGATATTTTATTATTAAAAAAAAAAAACAAAATAAGAAGGAAGGCGGGAGAGGAAGAGGAAGATAGTATCGGGACAGGAGATGCTCTCGATACATTTTATACTCGTGGATCAATTTGTGGTCGGACGTATTACTTCTGTTCGATATTTTGAAAGTGTGAAGAATGTCGATATTGTGAAATTGTGCGTTATATTGCGTACAAATACGGGGAATTGGAGAATCCATCCTAAGATTGGTCCTGCATGCGGGCAAATAAAAAAAAATCGACTCTGGCGAGGCCATAATTAAAAAAAAACAAGATTTGATCAAATTTTAAGCGTCACGTTTGAAGTACGATGAAGTTATGAAATTTTAGGGATTCGGTAATATTTGCAAAGTGTAAATTAAATTTATATTTAAAAAAAACGATAAACCCGCAAATAATTTTCTAAATTGCATCTACAATAACGTTTTTTTTATGAACCATATTTCATAATTTAAAACAAAAATAAATAAAATACTTTTCATCCATACTAGATATTTACTAAACCTTTAATTAAAAAAAATATACCATTCAGTTTGAATGGGTATTTTGGCCTCAAATCCAAAATTAAGTTATGTTTGAAACAGGCAGCCCAGCCGTTCCTCTTGACGCTACATTACCCAAGCTACAATACTACATATTGTAGGATTCATCAAAATGCTGGTATAGATGACGCTTTATTGTATAAATGGAGTCAGCAAATATATCGACAATACCTCCAAACTTGTCGCCCAGATCATGATCTTTTGGTTAATGAATGATAGTTGGTTGCGTAAGTGTTGCAAAAAAATGTTAGTTTGTCTTTTGTTCCTCGTCGGTACATTTAATTTAACGGTGGCGAGGATGGCAGGGCTGTCAATTAGATTGTTAATGATTCTATATAATACAACTATGTCTGACATAATTCTCCTGTTTTCTATTCTTATTTATATTAGTACTTGCATAAATTATGTATGTACACTAACTATGGAACGTGTGAGGTTGAACTAACCTCCCCTCAATCCGGAACAAATATATTTTTTTATCATTACATATTAATAAACAGTCATGTTTTCATGCTTGTTAGTTGATCACATTTTGATAAAATCAGAAATGGACCGATAATCGAAGTTAAGCGGGGATCATTCAAATTTCAAAATTTCGAAATTCCGCTGATCGACGATTTGATAGTCATCAAATGTAACGAGTGTTTGAAACAACCCAACCTTAGTATTAAGTGTACACCACGCCTTTTTTACGGTTCCTTTCCAACTGGGCACACGCTTAGCTAACCACCCAGCCGTGAAAACTGTTTTTAAAAAGAAACTACACCAGAATATGTCTTATTATGGTTGGCATAATATTCTAGAAATTCTGGCAAAATTGGTACTAAAAATGTTATTTGCCTTGGCAACATCATGCAACTAACTTTGTCTTTGAAATTTGTTCTTCACATTTGAATTTGATAGTTCGCAATGCGAAGTAATGATAAATCATGTGTTTTTGGTTTCAAAATTTGATGTCCTGGAAATATCATAGATGACTTTTTTTTTAAACAAACAGAATACGTGTAAGATAAGTGGTGTACAAATTACAAGGTTTTATAAAATTATTACAAGAATCGGTACCAATGACATGTCTCTATGTTTGATTTTGATTTGATTGATATACAGAGTTCCTAAACTAAAAGTTTTCTGACTCTAGCATAATTAAAAATGATTATCTAATGATTCTTTACTTTGAAATTGGTAAGTGGATGACTTGAAACTTAATAACTATCCTGCAACTTTAGGGGCAGGATTTCACTCCTTACGGAGGATTGATTTTGGTTTTTTGTACTTAAGGCGATGCAATGGGAAGTAATGCAAAATCGTGTGTTTTCGGTTTAAGAATTTGTTGGCCTAGAAATATCATAAGTGATTGAATTAAATACTGAAAGTAAATCACACCTTGGCCTTTCATTTAACCGTGCACTTTTTTGGTATGTCTTTTTATAAGCTTAGAAAAAAATAAAGTATGAGACATTAAAAAAATGTTTAAAGCGCAAAATTTATTACTTATGAATACCTTTTCCCATGTATTCGTATTGCTCATTGTGGTAAATTAAGTTTTTTAGAATATGACCGTAAAACATTTTAATAATTAGGTCTGAGCTTTACAGAATTGAATAAAACACGCATTTTGGTGGGTTTTTTTTGCCGAAATCGAAACATGTGGCCGATGTACAGCGGGATTTTCAACCTTGATAAGGAGCGCGTGATTTCGTTAAAATTTTAGCCGGTGGATGGCCTAAATATTTCATTCTCGCTGTATTTAGCGCGAGTGTTTATTGATGGGTTTTCATAAAGCTTTTCAGAATATGTTACTAAGATCCCTTATCAGAGGAATGTGTGTGTCTTTGTGTAGAGTGTTAACCCTGATCCACTTAGGCCCATTCAATGCTAATCGAATGGCTTAGTTTTGCAGGGTTTGTAGTTTTTTAATGTATTTGTGAGCTGCGTATCCCCAAATGGGGGCAGCGTAAGTAAAGCCCGTCCTTATGGTCGTCTTGTAAAGGAGTAATTTATTGTCTGATGTCTCTATGTAATATCTAGTAAGTGGTTGCATACATTTTACTGGGCGGGGTTAGTACAATGCAAAGGAATGATACATGGTAAAGATAAAAAGGAATATGAAAAAAGTGTATAGTATATAAGTGTATATATATATATATATGATATATATATATATATATATATATATATATATCATATATATATATATATATATATATATGTTATGGTTGAGATTTTCACGGGTGTAAGATGTAGAATAATTTTCTCGGTTTACCCGCGTAATGTAGTCCTTAGAAGGACTTTTTAACTCCTGACGTTTCGGACAAATCACATTGTCCATCTTCAGAGGCCTTATGTCTTGAGTTTTGTTTTGAACAGATCGCTTGAGCGTGTCCGTTCAATCCAAAAGTCAAAACCTAAATGGTTGCAAATCATTTTAATTGTCTAGGACGCAGAACGCGTGTAGATAAAGGGGTGGGGGTAGGGGTGGGGCATTTAATAGGCTGTTTACGCATAGTAACCGGGTTATTTTTATTTAAGGAAGTTGAGGGTAATTCTAATAATTTTGGAAGTGATGTTATCGGGGAATTTTGATCGATTATGACTTTCCAAGTGTCGGGAATTCTAATTGAGTCATTTCTAGTATTCATATTGTTTTTATGTTTATGAATTTCGATGGCTTCGCGGTAAATTCTTCTTGTTTCATTGAAAAGGCTGGCTATTGTCGTGGTATTATCAAAATCTATTTTATGACCTTCATTAAGGACGTGTTGTACTAAGGATGACGTTAAGCGTTTATTGGTGACATCTACTTTATGTTCTGCGATTCTACATGATATTTTTCTATTACTCCGTCCAATATATACCTTTTCACATGCTCCACAAGGTATTTTATAAATACCATGTGATTCAAGTGGAATGTGATCTTACCCCTACCCCCACCCCTTTATCTACACGCGTTCTGCGTCCTAGACAATTAAAATGATTTGCAACCACTTAGGTTTTGACTTTTGGATTGAACGGACACGCTCAAGCGATCTGTTCAAAACAAAACTCAAGACATAAGGCCTCTGAAGATGGACAATGTGATTTGTCCGAAACGTCAGGAGTTAAAAAGTCCTTCTAAGGACTACATTACGCGGGTAAACCGAGAAAATTATTCTACATATATATATATATATATATATCATTGTGTCTGTGTGTGTGAGCGTGTATGTGTACCTATGTTTCTGAATTGTGCTATGTACTGGAACGTTGTGATTGCGTATTGATGTTACGAGTACTATTTTTCTTAAATAACGGTTTTAATTAAATACTTCAAGTGGCAATGTGCATTTTTTAGCGAGTCCTATTATAAGTCTAGAAAAAAAATAAAGTATTAGACCTAAAAAAATGTTTAAACTGTAAAATTTCCTACTTACGAACCCTCTTTCGGATATTTTCATATTTTTCATTGTGACAAATAAAGTTTTTTAGAATATGACGGAAATACATTTTTATATTTATGCCTGAACTTCACAAAATGAAATAAAACATGCATTTTGGTTATTTTTTGGAGTAAATCGAAACATGACGGTGTTAAGCGGGAATTTCAACCTTTTCGCCACCTACGTAAGCTAGCAGTCCACAGTGGAGTGCTAATACCAATTCTGATGTGTGGCAGTGAGGCATGGAACTGGCAAAGGAAGAATGAAAGTAGATTGAAAGCTGTAGAAATGAGAATTCTGAGGCGAATGTGTGGTAAAACCACGTATGATCACGTAAAGTTGATGTAAGCGTAATGAGTAAGATTAAGAACGGGACGCTTAGATGGTTTGGGGATGTAGAGCGAATGAACGAAGAAAGGAGAATATATGACGCGAATTGGAATGGAAGAAGAAGCCGGGGACGTCCAAGAAAGACATAACACGAGCAAGTGAATCAAATACTTGAGTCGGGCCATGTCAGAAGTCGGAATAACAGAAGGGAATGTGTGAGACGTTGTATGAATGTGAATGTGAAGCAAGAAGTGTATGCCAAAATCGACTTATTTGGCGGTCCGTCCTATCTGCCTACCCCTTCGAGGAAACGGCGTGATGGTTAGTTCGTTAGTTAGTTAATATCTTCTAATAAATGGCTATTTCAATACGTAAACTTCGGATTAAAAAAAAATTAAATATAAATCAAATTTAATAATGTTATTATTAAGTTCTGCGAGTATTTTGTTTTTATTGTGACAGCTGTTTCCGCGTTCATGGCCATTTCCACATATCAAGTACAGAGATGCCCTAACACGCAAGGGAAAGAAACCAAAATAAGAGGGGCGGGGGGCAAGCTAATTTAAGTAAAACAGCAACTAAGTTAAAAAAATTGGTTTATTTACAAAAATCGAATATTGTGTAAGAGTATTTAAATTTAGTCAAAACCACGCAAAACAAACGTAGAGGGCCGAGAACTTAGCTGACGCCAAAATGGATGTCACGTGATCTTTGCCTCCAGCCGACGAAATCGTATTCAGGGCAAATCTATCAATTCTGACGTCAGTGCATTGCTCGCATTTTTGTGGATTTGACCACTTTTGATTCTATGGTAGGTACAATGACAGGACACCAGGAATCATTACTGTGGGTGTTCCCCAGTGGAAGCGACCCAGAGGCAGACTGAGGAAGAGGTGGATAGACTGTGTGCAAGAGGACTGGAACAAGACAGGGGAAGCGAATGGAACGAAGCGAGGGAGCGCAGCCAGCGGAGAGCATCTGTAAAGATGACGAGAGTGCTGGTGCTCACGTACTGTTTAGTTATTTACAAATCCATCAGAGGCGCCAAAACTTATTTCTCCATTAAAAAGCTAATGAAACACAATTAAAAAAATTACGTTAAAACATTTAAAATCAACTTAATTATCCCATCAAATGTTGAATCATCGCCTCGGAACAACTAAGAGCAATGTGCATGCAATTTAATTGGCTTCAATTGGTGCGTTAGTCTCCTACCTTTGTATTCTAACCCTCCGGGTGACCAGCTTTTTTAGCAGGTATGTAACCTAACCTAACCTAACATTGAAACAATTATGGTTTTGTTATCAGCAATAATATTTTTTTATTAGATTCTTTTTTTATAACAAAATAACAAATAATAATATCCTCACAGGGATTTCCCGTGCTGGGGATTTCATTTACAAAATATTAAATTACATTATATTAAATTGATGTGCTTGATAAAAAAATTTATTAAGTTGAGGTGTTTTAAGTGCAGTTGAGTGGTTTCGGTGGTAGTCTGTTTTTGGTGTTAATATATTTTCTATTTCAGATCTACCTATGTAACGTATCCAGCGTTTTAATTGATTTTTAAATTTATTATGGTTGCTGTGATTTTTAAAGGATGGGGGATTTTGTTGTAGAGTTTAGTACCATAGTATAAGAAGTTTTTTTGTCCAAATGTTGTGTTTGTGGTTCCTTGTCGTATTTGCTTTTGACTGTGAGATCTAGTGTTTCTAATATGTGTGATTGTTGTTATTTCGTGTTTTTTGTATTTATGAATATAAAGTAGTATTGTTTTAGCGTATAATTGTTTTATTGGCATAATATTAAGTTTGTTAAAGATTTCATCAGTACTAGTTGTTAGACTTTAAGTATAATTTTCATGATGGCTTTTTGTGTTGTAATGAGTAAATTTAAAATACGAGTATTATCATTAGAACTGCCCCATCCGGTAATACCATATTCTAATAGTGATGGGCAGAGATCCATGTAGATCTTAATCAAATCTTTTGTACTGAGGATATTCCTGATTGTTTTAAAAAGTAAGTTATTTTTTTTTAAATTTTGTTCATTAAGTATCGGTAATTAGTCGACACTACTTGAGAGCACCATATTTTTTTTAAGTTTATCTACTAGCCAGCTCGCTTCCTAATCTTGTCTACATATTGATAAATAAACTCTTTTAAATAATAAGTGCTTTTAAATTAACGAAACAAACGACTATTTGTCAAAAAAAACAATATAAATAATAGCAAATAATGCCTAAAATAATGCCTAAAATATTGACTAAAATCAGTTTTGCAAAATGAACTAGTTTGAATCTGTCGTTTGAAAACGACTAACTGTATACGCAATAGATAAAATGTTTCAAAATATTTATAACAAGAGTCAAGCTAAATGTTATGTTCTGTCTTATTCTATTTTGTATATATAAACACACACTATGTATTTTTGATCAGTTTAATTTTTGTACCCTGAAGATGCTTATGTTAAGCGAAACCGGTCGGTCGTAATAAAATTAAATAAAATTCTCGTGGTTATAAACAAAGTTATTGTTTTATTTTCATTAAATATGTCTAACCAAAAAGTGACTGCTTTCTATCAAAAAAAAAAAAAAAAGAAAATAATATAATAACAGTAGGTAATATGCAAAGAACAGAAATGCATGGATAAGTTGAAGTATCACATAACCCGCCTCACCAGGCTAGCCTGTGTTTATGGTAGTCAGTCATTTTGCATATTATTTTATAATTCCTATGAATATACACTTATATTAAGATATGCTCCGTAAATGGTTAAATTAATAACTTCGAATTTGGGTGAGTGCATCGGTAAACGCCCTATCATTACTTTTAATCCAATATTTTACATTGTGTTTGAATTCTTTTTATGTGAATCAGATTTTTTTATGCTAATTGGAAGAATGTTGAAAATTTTTATCGCGAAGTACCTAAAATTCCGTTACCCAAAAGTAGTATGAGTTACAGGAATTTGGTGTAAATCTTTGTTAGGATTTGTGGTGATACGAGTGTTTAGTCTTTTTTAAGTATTTAGGTTTGTTTGTATAAAGATGAGTGAGGATTGTTTTAGCGTAAATCTGCCGAACGTCAAATACTTTCATTGTATTAAAGATTGAGTTGGAGTCTGTAATTAGACGTGGGTTAAGGATTATTTTTATAATTTGACAGCAGTTCTCGCCTATCTTGAGAACAACGATTAATCGTTGCTTGGCATCCGGAGGGTTAACACCGATGTGGGTTCTGGCGTCTTATTGCTAGCATTTTAGTATTCCCGTGGGTGTTTGTACTTGAATATGGGAACAGTTGGCTCGCCGAAACTCCCACAGCGAGTGGGTGGACTCGTGCTGCCGGCAATGGCTGGAATATGGCGGGTGTCCTTGGGTTGCAGTTTCTATGAATCTGGAGGTGGTACATTTGGGTGCAGGTAAAATGTATGTATTATACAAATTATATTTACTTAGCGGGTCTAGACGACTATGATTCATATGAAGCAGTACCATGCGATCAGGACCGCCGCGAGGGGAGCCGCCGCCTGTGTGCGAAAGCCAAAAATGCCGCCCATGTCATGTATTTTTGTAAAGAAAGATTAATACAGTTTCTTCAAAAGATTGGTATTCACTTTGTGACCTCATTATTAACAAATAAATTAAAAATTACTTTGTACTCACCACTTTATTAATATATACATATCAACATGTTTCAAAAGCGATGATTTCCTCGTCAGGAATATACAGAATACTAAAAAATAATAATGTCAAGTATAGACAAATGATAGGGGCAGGGGCAGGGGCACGGGCAGGGGTAGTGCAATGCATTACGTTCCTTAAGTTACAATAATAACACATAAAAAGAAATAACAATACATATGAATGTACATGAAAAAGAAAAATAAAATTATATAAAAAAATATTAATTAATAAAATAAGGTAGACGGAGGGCTAGCTAAACGTGCCGCCAATTTAAGTAAAACAGCTACTAAGTAAAAAGGTTCGGCTTGTTAATAAAAACTGAATATTTTTTGGGGTATTTAGTTTGACCATTTTTATGAGTATTTTCCAATTTGCTTACCGGAAACAAAATCACGCGAAACAAATGTGGATGGCAGAGAACTAAGCTGGTGTCAAAATGGGTGTCACGTGATCTTTGCCTCGTATTAATGCAAGTCTATCAATTCTGACGTCAGTGACTTTATCGGAAATTTCTTCTCTACCACTTTTTTGTAAACGAAAAATTTAACATACTGTTTTGAAAGAAAACTGACTTCGCCAATTTACATAAGTCCTTTTGACTCCTAGGCCCGAAACAGGAAAAATAAATTTATTACCTGCTCAACAAAGTATTTCAGTATTATAAAATATTTCGACTGATCTGTGGCTGATTTGGCATCGCGTCTGGGTCCCACCCAGTCGTCATGAGTTCAATTCCTCGGCTGGCTATGTCCTCCATCACGACACAAGCAACATCTTCCGCTTACTGTGATGGTAGAAGGAGATTTATTTTTTAAAAACATTTCACTAGAAGTAAGTAAAAATTGAGCTTATTTCTGGCACACGGATACGCCTACAACACACTTCTATCAAATTATCTCATCAGTGTGATGTTTACACTTTTATCATTTATAATAGTTTTTGCAGTAAGAGTTGAATGTTCAAATAAGATTTAATTTTAGTTTATGTGAATAGCGCACAAGTCTTAACCGCCTGGACACAGTGAGACTTTGGCATCCCCAATTTGGGGTATGTTGTGAGGCTGAAGGGAAGGAGATGGCCGAGTTCAGAGCAAAACTAAAGACTCAACTTTTTAAACTATCATATCCAGCATAATGGCCGTATTGCTTCACTGTACTGTTTTGATTACCCAGTCAGAGGGATTTACTGATTATGTCGATTAATTCATTTTTCCCCTTGATTATCTACTTCAATGCTTCATTTTCTTACATTATTTGAACTTTTTTTATACTTTACCACTGACAGCACGGACAATAATCATAGCATGTATTTGTCAATATAAATATGTATGTGAGTTATAAGTCTATAGTAGTACATATTGTGAATTGACCCACTTGTATTAGTTTTACGTCACTAGTTATTATCTTAAGTCTTAGTTGTATATCGCTAGCTATAAGTCACAGATGTTAGTCACTTGTTATAAGTCCTAGTTGTATATCGCTAGCTATAAGTCACAGATGTTAGTCACTAGTTATAAGTCTTAGTTGTATATCGCCAGTTATAAGTCACAGACGTTAGTCACTAGTTATAAGTCTTAGTTGTATATCGCTAGCTATAAGTCACAGATGTTAGTCACTAGTTATAAGTCTTAGTTGTATATCGCTAGCTATAAGTCACAGATGTTAGTCACTAGTTATGTCTTAGTTGTATATCACTAGCTATAAGTCACAGATGTTAGTCACTAGTTATAAGTCTTAGATGTATATCGCTAGCTATAAGTCACAGATGTTAGTCACTAGTTATAAGTCTTAGTTGTGTATCGCTAGCTATAAGTTATAGATGTTAGCCACTAGTTATAAAACTCAATAGTTAACTGCTAGCTATCAGTCTTAGTTGTAAGTCATTAATTATAAATCATAGTTATATGTGATAAGTAATAATTCTTAGCTTGTAACGGTACAAGTACCTGGCCATCTCTATGATACGACACCACCCCTACGGACTAGAGCAATGCTCCGGTAGCTTCCCGACAAGATTGCCGTCTCTATTTGACAGCTTCACAGGAAAGAGCCTCCTACGAACGGACAACAATGAATTCAAAAGAGGTCATTGGGATTCGAGCCTTACAAGTCAGTATATAGATTTTCCCAGTTTACCCGCTCTTTTAAGCATCATTTAACCCTTTGAACCCTATAGGCCGGTAAACCGGCCTGATTTGGTGAGGCAAATACCCTAAAGGCCTATTTTTGTTTTTGCTACTGGAAGTTCGGAATTATTATGAACTAAAAAATAGTTTTCTTATTGACAAATGATTTTTGATCAAAATTGCATTTTAGTCAAATATTATTTTTTGTTCAAAAATTGCTCAGGAGCTCCGGGATATGGTGCTAATACAATGAACGCCTTAGGGTTCAAAGGGTTAATTGTTACTTTAATAGTAACATGGTGCCCTATTTAAAATCTTTATTGAGACGATGTATTCATGTTTATAGATTTGCAATTACCCTGAATCTGAATGATACATTAACTGTTAGCAAATTCATCGAAGAGGTTTACTCACATCTATTTACAGTTATTTAGTCATTAATTGTTAATTTAAATAATTCCTTTTGTTGGCATTTTTACATATTCGAATAAGTTTGTATACTTACAGAATTCTTTTCTTTTATAATTTTAAGATGGTAAAGAAGTACTGGTAAATTACCAGCTTAGAAACTGTTATTAGTTACATGTCTAATACAGCTTAAATAAATTAGTTGTACAGCGCCCTTGAGGTGATTTCTCCATGAAAATGACGCAATAGCGGTAATCCTGAATGGCTAATGAGAAAAGATCGTAAAGAAATTGAAGACATTATGAAATAAATCTTGATCTTCTTTCTGCATTGTTAACCCTTCCCTTACAGTTCTATAAAATCCGTCGAGCTCCTGTGCTGTGTACTCAGTGAACAGGGTTACTCAAATATTTATTTTCTGCTTGGTCCCGGCCCCATACAAGTGGCGACAATATAATTAATTAATAATTCTTATAACTATCGCCGCACCAAACATCGTGAAAGAGGCGAAGACGTCCGACACACAATTATTGTTTGAATATTCTATCTAGCATTACTGTTTTAATATATTATGTTTTAAATATTTTAATTTAACAATTTAATAAAATAACAATAACAATAAGTTGTCCAAGGAAGCGAAGCTAGCAGTCCACAATGGAGTGCTGATACCAACCTTGATGCATGGCAGTGAGGCATGGAACTGGCAGAGGAAGGATGAAAGTAGACTGAATGCTGTAGAAATGAGATCTCTGAGATGAATGTGTGGTAAAACCATGTATGATCGAGTGAAAAATGTTGAGATTCGTAAAGAATGCAAGGCTGATGTAAGCGTAGTGAGCAAGATTAAGAAAGGGACGCTTAGATGGTTTGGGCATGTAGAGCGAATGAACGAAGAAAGGAGTGTAAGGAGAATATATGACGCGAATGTGAATGGAAGAAGAAACCGGGGACGCCCGAGGAAGACATGGCACGATCAAGTGAATCAAATACTCGAGTCGGGCCATGTCAGAAGTCGGAATAACAGAAGAGAATGTATGAGGCGTTGTATGAATGTGAATGAAGCAAGAAGTGTATGCCAAGATCGAGTTGTTTGGCGGTCCGTCCTCTCTGCCTACCGCTGCGGGGAAACGGCGTGATGGTTAGTTAGTTAGTTAGTTAGTTAGTTAATTTAACAATGCCTAATCTGTCATAACATCACACCTAACTATTTTATTGGTACACCCAGTCACCTACCACAGAACACGTTTCAGCTAGTGCGGTAGGTAATGTAAACCATACAATAATATAATTATGTAACATATATTGTACTTATATTTAAACATGCCGTGTTGGATGAAACTGTATTACGTTATTTCAATAAAGAAGAGGGTTGGGACCCTAAACACAGCACAATCCATTTCGAGCAAATGATATTTTTACACCAGGGCGATACTGAGAGTATCTACAACTCTGTGTGGAGTTATAAGAATAAAGGGTTTTGAAAATAATTTAAAAAAAATACCGTTTTTTTATTGTAATAAAAATTATTTTATTTCACAATATTTTGTAAGTAAATAAATGATTTTTTTTAAATTTCCTTAGTAAATAAACATAATATACAGCAGTTAAAAATTTAAAATTATAAAATATTATCTGTACATATTAATATATAATTTGTGATTTACAATAAATTTAAAAATGGTTACTATTAAAAAATATAACTACATAGTTAAAACCTAAATTATAAATAACAAGATCTACCTATATAAGAAAATATAATTTACATTAAATTTGATCATTACTAAAAGGCCTTCCAAACGACTGGTTTGTCCAATACTAAAAAAGCCATGGCGTCGAAAGGTTCGACCGTCCGGTCGTCCGTTCCTAAAGTCAAGCCTACCAACTTTAGGAATGAAATTTTGACGCTATGGCTTAGTATTTGGCCACCCGCTCGTCCGGAAGCCGCTTGATTATAAATTTAATTTTGTGCAAAACATTCCACTACACACTCATAAATATTAAATTATGAAAACAATCTATAAATAAATAAATATGTATATATAAAAAATATCATACGCAATGAATGCAAAGAAATACTTTTACACAAATTGAAAGCACCATAAATGATTATATTAATTAATAAGTAAACATTATCCAATGTAAAAAGAAGTGTTATAAACATTGTAGAGGTTGTGCAATCAGAGTTAACCATCGGTATATCAACTACTAGATTTGGCGTGTTGTACAAATAAGCACGGTAATTTTGACCAACCTACGAGTAATTTCATAACACAACTCCCTATTGAATTCCGTTGCCTGGCTTCGAAAGACTAGCACGCTTCACTTCAAAATAACACAGAGGGCAAAGATAACCCCGGAAAACCAGAAATGCACGCGTCACAAGTTTCAAGTTGAAATTTAAGATCCCAACCTCGTGTAAAACTTCATAGCTGCGTCGTATAACTCATTGTTGAGCGTGAACTTAGTGATAAACTTCTATTGTCATGTGAATGCATCACACGTCACGAAACCCATGTCCACGGAATAACGGCTTGAAGAAATTGAACACATTATCATTTTTCAGTTTTTTGAAAATGCTCGCTTTAAACGATCTGTGACGTATATATTTTTTTTAAGTATTCATATAGCTCAATAAAATGTCAATAATAAAGTCCGCGAGAGTCCCTTGTCTAAAATATTTTTTAATGTCTCAAATTTGTGTTTGAAAAATGATCACGGTAAAGTTAGCGACTCTGTTGATGCAAACTTGTTGGGAGACAAATTTGCTCGATGTAGACCAACAAAAGGTAACAAACAATGCTTCTTGCAATCTTTTGACTACGAGATAATGCACTTAAATATTTAATAAATGTTTTCGAGGATACATGTGTCGATGGAGTTAACCTAAACAACGCACAATTAGGATTATGCGTATCGGTGCTCACGTGCACACTTCCGATAGTGGTTTTCTTGAGAAATGTCACTGAGTAGCAGCTTTTTGTCTTTCTTATTCCAAGTTATTGTTTTTAGTGAATTTAGGACAAGTTTTTACGTTGTTCTAATTTGAATATACCAAAAGTTTTTAGGTTGTTCTAATTTGAATATACCAAAAGTTTTCACGTTGTTCTAATTTGAATATACCAAATGTTTTTATGTTGTTCTAATTTGAATATACCAAAAGTTTTCACGTTGTTCTAATTTGAATACACCAAAAGTTTTTACGTTGTTCTTATTTGAATATACCAAAAGTTTTCATGTTGTTCTAATTTGAATATACCAAAAGTTTTTATGTTGTTCTAATTTGAATATACCAAAAGTTTTCATGTTGTTCTAATTTGAATATACCAAAAGTTTTTATGTTGTTCTAATTTGAATATACCAAAAGTTTTTATGTTGTTCTAATTTGAATATACCAAAAGTTTTCACGTTGTTCTAATTTGAATACACCAAAAGTTTTTACGTTGTTCTGATTTGAATATACCAAAAGTTTTCATGTTGTTCTAATTTGAATATACCAAAAGTTTTTATGTTGTTCTAATTTGAATATACCAAAAGTTTTCATGTTGTTCTAATTTGAATATACCAAAAGTTTTTATGTTGTTCTAATTTGAATATACCAAAAGTTTTTAGGTTGTTCTAATTTGAATATACCAAAAGTTTTCACGTTGTTCTAATTTGAATATACCAAATGTTTTTATGTTGTTCTAATTTGAATATACCAAAAGTTTTCACGTTGTTCTAATTTGAATACACCAAAAGTTTTTATGTTGTTCTAATTTGAATATACCAAAAGTTTTCACGTTGTTCTAATTTGAATACACCAAAAGTTTTTATGTTGTTCTAATTTGAATATACCAAAAGTTTTCACGTTGTTCTAATTTGAATATACCAAAAGTTTTTATGTTGTTCTAATTTGAATATACCAAAAGTTTTCACGTTGTTCTAATTTGAATATACCAAAAGTTTTTATGTTGTTCTAATTTGAATATACCAAAAGTTTTCACGTTGTTCTAATTTGAATACACCAAAAGTTTTTATGTTGTTCTAATTTGAATATACCAAAAGTTTTCACGTTGTTCTAATTTGAATATACCAAAAGTTTTTATGTTGTTCTAATTTGAATATACCAAAAGTTTTCACGTTGTTCTAATTTGAATACACCAAAAGTTTTTACGTTGTTCTGATTTGAATATACCAAAAGTTTTCATGTTGTTCTAATTTGAATATACCAAAAGTTTTTATGTTGTTCTAATTTGAATATACCAAAAGTTTTTATGTTGTTCTAATTTGAATATACCAAAAGTTTTCACGTTGTTCTAATTTGAATACACCAAAAGTTTTTACGTTGTTCTGATTTGAATATACCAAAAGTTTTCATGTTGTTCTAATTTGAATATACCAAAAGTTTTTATGTTGTTCTAATTTGAATATACCAAAAGTTTTCACGTTGTTCTAATTTGAATATACCAAAAGTTTTTATGTTGTTCTAATTTGAATATACCAAAAGTTTTCACGTTGTTCTAATTTGAATACACCAAAAGTTTTTACGTTGTTCAGATTTGAATATACCAAAAGTTTTCACATTGTTCTAATTTGAATATACCAAAAGTTTTTACAATTAGTTAACCTTTTAACCGCGTTAATTAGTTCAAGTTTTTCAGTACAACACGCAAAACAGATTTTTTTTAATGAAGCAAGGAGGGTGCCGAGACAGTTGTGTGGGGGTTTATTTTCTCTTCCTACCCCTGCTGAGAAATGACATGATGGTTAGTTAGTTAGTTAGCTGTACAGATAACTTTGTACATGTGCACATTTAATATCGGCATTTCGAAAATTCATTTGTTAGAAAACGATTGCTTGGCATTGTATTTTGTTTAACAAGTGCAAAATATGCAATTTTTTTAAGGTAAGAGCAGGTTTGTACTGAACTCGCAAACAATCCTTTTTAAAACTACCTACCACAATGTGATGTGTCAATTTCTTTTATTTAAAAAGCGTGATTCAACCAAAGAACAATACATCTGTCCGATGAGAAGTCTCAAGCAGATGACTCAGGTATCATGAAATTTACACAGCTTTTTCTACGTGGACTTTGTAGGTTAACATAACTATCGTTTACATCATGAGCTAAGGAGCTTTTTTTATCAATTTAACCGTCAAAAAATTAGATAAGGAAGTGCAAGCTAAGATTTTCAAACATTTAAATAATAAGAACTATGTAATTACTTAAGCTAATTTTTAAAAATTTATATATAATTATTGCGCATTTTTTTAATGGTTTTATGATGAATTTTTAATTACGAGAGTAGTAGATACTCTCAGTATTGCCCTAGTGAGGTACCACCATCGAAATGTTGCTTGAAGTAGCTCAAGCCATGTTTAGGCTGACGGCCTCCATAGTCGAGGGGTAAGGCTCTCGACTACGAATCCGAAGGTCGCGGGTTCAAATCCCGGCGTGCGCAAGTAATTTTTATTTAATTAATTTGTGTTGTTTCACAATTAATTAATTTAAAAATAATATATAGTATATTTGCGCACGTTCCAGAGTGGAAGATACTCTCGGTGTTGCCCTGGTGAAAGACCACCAATCAGAATTGAAACGTTGCTTGAAATGGCTTTTAGCCGGGTTTGGTGACCAGATCTGAATAGCCAGGTATTTCCCCACCTTCCTCTGCCCCTTATCCTTCCCCTCTCCAATACTTTCAGCCTAACAACATTACCCAATTGGGAATGCCATAGTCTCACTGGCTCCAGACGGTTCGGAGCAGTTTGGAACTCTTCTGCGGTATTCATATAAATTTATTTTTTTTTAAAAGTGACCAGGAGGCCTATTCTGGTTCTTCTTAAGGAAAATTCCTTATTATTTTCCTTAGGCTTAAAGACATTTTGCTTAACTGCGATTCAGATTCAATGTCAATGACAATACACTTTTGAAGGAGTTCGTGGCTTAATTATCACAGTATTTTTAAAAATTATAGGTGTATTACAATTTATAGAAAATAAATCAGTTGTATCTGATATTTAGGGCTTTTGGCATAGGTACTTTGAAAACATCGCAATTTTAATAATTTAATAGCATTATTATGCGACAAATACTTGGATGAATTTTTTTTGTTACGCACATATTGATAAAGAATATCATTCGCTGAATGACAACCGTCATCCGAGAGAACCGGAACCGCAGTTAAGCAAGAAGTCTTTAAGCCTAAGGAAAATGATAAGGAATTTTCCTTAAAAAGAATCAGAATAGACCTCCAGGTCAAAATAGCCGGATACTTTCTGGGTGAGGTGTGTCTACTGTTTTCGAAGAGTTCGATTTTTTTTCACCAGAATTACCCCTTCATGTTGATATATAATTACTAAATGTGTCCGAGGGTTGTGTATCCCTGCTAAAGCCATTAGATTCCAAAACAATGTAAACAGGCAAAATACGTCACTCCTTGGTTACGTGGACGTTTTTCGATCGCCGATTGCTTTTCTTGCAAAATGTCCTCAAGCCATGGTAAGCAGCTCGGTTGCAAATGCTTCCAGGGCCAAATGATTAAGTAGATACATAGTTTAGCTCAAAAGGTCAAAACAATGTATGAAATGATTTGGGACTCTGATAGTGTATTTGTTTTCCTTTTTATAAATGTTCAAATATTGCTCGGCGCAGTTACTACTTATTATTATTAACATTTAACGGATAAAATAATATTATCGGAAACTGAGTGATGCAGTCAAAACGACTAAATCTTCTTCTTGAGTCACTTCCTCATTGCTGATTATCATGACCCCCACTCCAATATCCCTCGTGAACAAGGCTCCTCCGCTCCTTGCGATTCTGCGCTGCTACGGACACTGACATTCCGGACACCTGCGAATTTTCACTCCAACGCATCGGTGACCTTCCTCTGCTTCTCCTGCCTTCCACTGTGCCAGTGACCATGAGCTTCTCCAGGTTGGAGTTATCGGTTTGACGAGCAACATGTCCAAAGAATCTGAGGATACGCTGTAGGCAGAGAGATGATAGCCTATTGTGGATGCCAAGTTCTTCAAGAATTAATATATTTGTGCGCCTGGCTGTCCATGGAATCCTGAGCATTTTCCTCCAGCACCACATTTCGAGAGCGTCTATCCGTTTCCTTTTGCTGGATCTCAGTGTCCATGTTTCCGCACTGCAAAGGAATATGGGGAAAATCAGAGTCCGGACGAGTCTCACCTTGGTGGTCTTCACTATGCCTCTGTCACTCCATATCTTTTGCAATTTTCTAATGGCATC
Organism: Halesus radiatus; assembly: GCA_022606495.2. Lineage (NCBI taxonomy): Eukaryota > Metazoa > Arthropoda > Insecta > Trichoptera > Limnephilidae > Halesus > Halesus radiatus. The sequence goes on from JAHDVE020007588.1 coordinate 24,629, forward strand.
TTTTGTCATGCAAATCCTTCTTTTCACTTCTGTTTCACAACCTCCTTCGTCACTTATAGACGAGCCCGATGAAGTTATTCACCGTTTCAAAGTCTGTGAGAGCATTTGTTCTTACAAAGGTGTTTGCCGTCGATCAGCATTAGTTTTGTTTTACTTTGTTGATCAGTAGACCTAGATTACGGCGTTCTTCTGAAAACGAGGTGATTCAGTTCTTCTTCTGACGAGGTGATGGGGGTAGTGTCATCTGCACATCTGAGATTTTAATAAATAAGGTGTATAAAATTGAGAGTGACTAGAATAATTTAAAACTTTTCTTGAAAGTGCAAAATTTGGATCGACCTTCTTCTTGGCATTTATCTCGGTCCATTCACCGACGGACTTCGTGGCTGGCAATGGGGGTGGCTAGGCAGCTGTGTGGGCGCGAAAAATATGTTACTAGCACTGACATCAGAATGAATACACTTGCCTTAACGTACCATTTTGACGGCTGGAGTCAAAAGTCACGTGATACCCATTTTGGCACCAGCCTAGTTCACTGCCATCCACGTTTGTTTCGCGTGATTTTGACTGCGGTAAGCAAAATATAAAACATTTATAAAAGAGTCAAACTAAGTGCTCTTAGCATAATGTTCGATTTTGTAAACAAGCCAAACTTTTTTACTTATTTGCTGTTTTACTTAAATTGACTGCACGCCTAGCTCGCCCCTCGCCTCCCTTATTTTGGATTATTCCCCTTGCGTGTTAGGACATGTCTATGTATTATTTGCTCTGTGGTTACGAGCCTAATAACGAAAATACTAAAACTGAAAGGCAGAAAACCATAGTTAGAGTAACTCCACAAAAAAATATTACATATTTATAAAGAGTAAAAATCCTTTTTATTCACTTTTCTTTGATAAACATATATGTAGTTTTGTAGTTAAATATAAACTGAAGCCAGTGGGACTAGGGTATCCCCAATTTGGGGTGTGTTGTGAGGCTGAATGGATTAGGGAGGGGAATTAGATTGGGAGAGGAAGGATAGGAAATACATGGCTATTCATATCTGGTCACCAAACACGGCTAAAGCTATTTCAAACAACGTTATGAATAGTGGGTTTTCCCCAGGGTGATACTGAGAGTATATACGACACTTAAAGTCCTGTTTCTTTAAAAGGAGCCATTTAAATGTTACCAATGGCACAATTCTTAGTTTTTATTTATTTAGGTAAATGTTTGCTATTGCATTCCTCGAATATAAACAGGTTTTTGTGAAAAATCTACAATAATAATTATGTAACAAATTAATTAGCTTCATCTAATTTCTTTTCGTTCCAAATGTGGCTCACAATAGCCAAGGCACCTCCAGGAATAAAGCGAACAAAGTTATCACCGGCCAGCGGTCCCAGGGCGTACATGCCCTTTGGGGCATTCAGAACGGAATGCGACACTTTATCTATGGCGATAGGATTGTTCCTGCAGTCTATGGGTTTCGTGGGACAAACCCCCAATCCAATACCGCATCCCTGCAATTCTTTATCACAAAATTCACTAGTTCCGTCTTTAATATCTGTGGTGTTGACACCGTTTACTAAGGCAACTATATTATCTGTGGTATTGACACCATTGGTAACTTTATCTGTGGTTACGACACCGTTAACTAAACCATTAGTGACTGCACCGTTTGTTAATAAGCCGTTGGAAGCTTTATCCGTGGCTTTAACACCATTACTTAAACTATAAGCAACTGTACTACTGGTAATATCTGTGGTTTTGAC
>JAHDVE020007589.1:0-46388 GCA_022606495.2 Halesus radiatus
CAGACTACGTCCATTTACTACACTCATGAACAGTAACAAAGATAGAAAAATACATTTTAAAATAAAAGTTAATCTGAATACATTCGATATTTGAATGACATAAATTAAGAGACATATTTGCATGTCTCTGAAAACCTTCGAGGTTTATGTTGAAGATATCAATAGGGATGTTATTTAGCAGCACAATACCTCGTGTCATGATGTGCTGAGCTAACACATCTGTTCTTCCATGTGGTATGCATAGAAGATCGTGGTGCCGCCCCTATCAGTAGTTGTTTGATACAAAGAACTCATAACACTCCAAGAGGAATGGACTTTCTATCAAATTACAAATTATGCATAATTTTGTACCCTGCTACTGTACTCCTTCTAGACCGGAGACTTTGGTAGCGCGACTCAGAGAGCAAATCTTCATGATTGCGGATACTCGCCGTGTATCCTCATATATGTACAGATAGACGATTGAGATTTTTTGTATTTGTTTTAATAATATAATTTTTTTTCTGGTATGGGGCCCATAGAGCAGAAGCGAACTCTAGCTTGAACCTTGTAATGCGGTTGAACATAGAAGCCATGGCTTCGGGGTTAGCAAACTATTTACAAGATTACATAACTTATTTAGTATCAGAAGTTCCCCACCTAATTCGACGGCAGTTAACTAGATTAGTGTGATTATTTATTTTGAATATAAGAGTTAAAATTATACACGATAAAAAATTGTCAAAAGAAGCGAAGCCAGCAATTCACAATGGAGTACTATACCAACCCTAATGTATGGCAATGAGTCATAGAACTGGCAGAGAAAGGATGAAAGTTTACTGAATACTATAGAAATGAGATCTCCGAGACGTATGTACTGGAAAACCACCAAACATGTGGTGATCCGAAAAGACTGCAAGGCTGATGTAAGCGTAATGGATAAGATTAAGAAAAGTATGCTTAGATGGTTTGGGCATGTAGAGTGAATGAACGAATAAAGGAGGGGAAAGAGATTATATAACGCGGAAGCGAATGATAGAAGTCGGAAACGCCCGAGGAAGACATGGCACAATCAAGTGAATCAAATAATTGAGTCGGGCCATATCAATAGTCAGAATAACAGAATAGTATAATCGTGAATGAAACAAGGAGTAGATGCCAAGACAGAGTTGTGTGGAGGTCTATCCTCTCTGTCTGCCCCTGCGGGGAAACAGCGTGATGGTTAATTAGTTAGTTTTACTGAGTTTCCAATAGAAAAATGTGTTTACCCTCGCATGCAGGGCGGGTCTGCACTCCCTCAGCGGCATCTCCTTCTGCACGGCCAGCGTCTCCATGGACAGCCGCAGCCGCGCGCCCTCGGGCCGGCTCTTGCCGTCGCTGACGCGCACCATGCCGGTGCGGATCTGAAACAAAACACACATTAATACTCAAATATGGTGACTACGATTCGGTTGCATGATAAAACAGAACAGTGACTAAAGTGATTAAATTATTTTATTTCACAATTCATTCGTTTAGAATAATATGTAGCATATTTGCGGCACCTTCCAGAGTGGTAGATACTGTCAGTATCGTCATGGTGAAAGACCACCATTCAGAATCGAAAAGTTGCTTGAAATGGCTTTAGCCGTGTTTGGTGACCATATCTGAATAGCCAGGTACTTCCCCACCTTTTTCTTCCCCATATCCTTCCCCTCCTCAAATACTTTTAGCCTCACAACATACAGGATTCGGGATGCCGTAGTTTCACTGGCTCCAGATGGTTGGGACCAGCTGGGACTCTTATGAGAGGTATCAAGTAAAAAAAATAATAAAACAAAACAAAACCAAACCTAACCTAACCTGACCTGACCTGATCTGACTCGACCCGACCCGACCCAACCTGACCCGACCCAACTCGACCCAACTCGACCCGACTCGACCCGACCCGACTCAACCCGAAACGACCCGACTCGACTCGACTCGACTCGACCCGACCCGACATGACCCGAACCGACACGACCCGAACCGACCTAACCCAACTTCTTTCTTACCCCACCCCGTTTTAGAACAGTGCTTCCACTTTACGTGTGTTAGTGTTGGTTCTCTCTGGAAAATCACCGTAGCCCGTCTCCAGAGCAACATTAAACTCTTGCCCGTGAATAATTGAAAAATTGGTAAAATGGCCTGATTGTTAATATCAGACCCTGAAAACATTTCAAATACGGGTATACTCGTATAAATAATTCGCTCACGTATTTCGTTATTTGATTATGCAATTTTTTTTGTACCTAACATTAAAAAACCAATTAGTTCCTCTTTTACGAATATAATACATTGTACAGAAGATGCATTGCACTATTAAAATAAAAATAAAATATTCAATAAAAATGACAGATATTATTATTACATATTTGAATTTGATAAATTCGTCATAATAAAAAAATTACAAGAGAGTCAGATATGGCTGTCGAGTGTTTATTTACCGGCCGCACCGCACCGTTATTTTAGAACTTGTAAATCAGTAAATCAATAAAATTGTCATGGCATTGGGACGATGTGATAAAGGCCGTTCATTATTTTAGTGAAGAGTAAATTTGAGCCTTTCACGAGAGATTTATCTTCGAAAGTTTCCTCACTAAAATTGGACCCGATTTTACGAAACCGTTTTCTTTGACAACCAAAAATTGATCTTCCTTGAATTTGTTTCGAAAGCTACCGCTTAATGATAAAATAATATGTTGGATACTATTTTACATTCAGTTCTTGATAAGTAATCACTTAAATTTAATGAATAAAAAAATTAATGGTATTTGGTAATATGACTTATGTTCAGTTCATGTGCATATAGTAAAGAAATATATCAGTAAAACACTTCGTTTAAATGCTTTAAACTATTTTATTAATAATAGTTGGATGACTTGTATAGCACCGTTTTTGTGAAAAATCACCTCAAGGGCGCTGTGTTGTGTTGTATTGTGTTGTTTAATTTGTAGAACTCCATACTAAATTAAAGCTTTTACTAACTAACTAACCATCACGCCGTTTCCCCGTAGGGGTAGGCAGAGGGGACGGACCGCCAAACACCTCGATCTTGGCATACACTTCTTGCTTCATTCACATTCATACATCGTCTCTTACATTCTCTTATATTATTCCGACATCTGACATGGCCCGACTCAAGTATTTGATTCACTTGATCATGCCATGTCTTCCTCAGGCGTCCCCGGCTTCTTCTAAAAAGTTTTTACAATTTTATAAAACCGATTATAATACAAATTTAAAAACGTTACATTTTGATAAGGCCTTCGGAAGGCGAAACAGCTGTCACGAGTAATAATAATTACCTAGGAGGGCTTTTTTATAAATAAACAGTTTTTTTTAAATGAATGACGCGGCGTGAGTTCAATTCCTCGGCTGGCTAAGTCCTCCATTACGACACAAGCAAAATATTACGCTTACTGTGATGCTAGTAGGAGTTTTTTTTTAAATATTGTCAGGTTATTCATAACCCGGGAATGTTTGTCTTTCTTTTATTTAAAAAATAAAAATAATAATAGTTATTACTAAATTTTGTGTATAATTTTTTACGCCCGAGCTGGGCTTTATACAATAACCTTTTTTTTTTTGAGTAAGTATCTCTACATTACGAATATGTAATTACATTTGTGTATAAAAATTACATTACGTAGGCAGTAAGCCGGTGAAGGTGGTTATGAACACATAACTAATATAGAGTAATACAGTAACATAAATTTAAATCCAAATAAAATAAAATAAATAAAAAAAACAACACCTGAGAAATAGTAAAAAATAATCAGAGTACTGGCCGAAATTAATTTTAATGAGATGTGTTTATATTTTAGAATTATGTGTTAAATATGTCAACAATGTCCTTACAATTATTATTACCTATAATCTGTATACGGTGAACGGGTATACAATTTATTGTGATACCGTGTAGGAGTTGTCACAATAATACGGTAGATAATGCCCCCTTGTTGGTTTGCGAGGTACACGGAAAGAAATCAATTAAAATAATTCAAGGTTTGTAATTAGTGAACTTATAATTTTATATAAACAAGTCAAGACATTAATTACTCTACGTTCTGATAATTTTAATAAATTTATTTAAATATGTACGTAAATATTTTCATGTATCTATGTTACGACAGACTTCATAAAATAAAGGACCTTTAATACTATTTCGTGTTCAGTTCTTGTAAATAGATAATTATAGGGGAGAAGTGGCAAGGAGGAGCCGGGTTTCGAAGGAGCCGGTTGTTGCCTCACGAACTGAGCACTATCGATGACACAGATTGGTATTTTTTTAAAGTAGCATTACTGTTCACAGACCATCCGCCGTCATTTGACAGTCGGTAGACACAAAATAAAAAATGTCCGTCCGCTCGAAATTTTCGCTGCCAAAAAGTTCATTTCTGTTTGTAACTTTGCTGATTTTGTAGATAATATGTAGTGAGTTAAATTTATTACTGCATTATTTAATACAATCCGAACTTTGTTTTGTTTACAACTGCATGTAGTATATTTTTTATGTGGAAGTTATGAGAGAGCCGGCTGACTCAGCAATAAAGGAGCCGGCAAAGTCTGCAAAGAAAACAATTACTGAACTGGTTGAAATATAAAAAACAATGTAATTTATGGTACCTTTTGTGACGACTTTCTTTGTATTATTACTAATAAGTAATCAAACATTTTACGAAATGTTTTGCTTTGGTTACTCATTCTTTCTTCATTTTTCGTATTTCAAGCATGCACCTATCTAATGAAGCGATTTCATTAGTTTAATTTTTTTAAAGGAACTTATATAAATTCAATAAATATCACGTGTTTCAAGAATTAAATGGGTTTGTTTGCCGTTTATATTAACCATATCTGACTCCTACAATCCTTCCTGTGGCTCTTTCACAGCACACTGGTTATGGAAGAGTCACACTTGGATGTTTTGTGAAACATTCAAATATTAATGTTGCAAAAATATTAACAGAAAACTTGTGCAGACATTTTTGGCTCAATAAGTATAGATATTTTTGGAAAAAATTTTATTTTAAATTTGTCATCATACAAAATATATGAATATATTTTCATATGAACCGGTAATTTGATAATGTGACAATATATTTAAAAAAATAAAACAATAACTTTGTTATTGTACTAACTGTATACTATTGTACTAATTGTAGAAGCTACGGAAGTAGAGAAACCCGGTCGGCAAAAGTATAAATAAAAGTGATGCAAACAAAGTTTTTGTTTTATTTTTTTAAATATATGAAGATTGGAAAAAAAGCGATCGCTAAATGTCGTTTCTTCCGTATAAGTTGAATAATATTTACGTTTAAAGAAATCATTGAAAAATAATATTTAAGCTCCTTAATAGAAAGCTTCTTAACAAAACAAATATTCTTTGATGGAAATTCACGTTCAGTTATTTATTTATTTTATTTATTTTTATTTATTTATTCATTCATTAACGCCCCAAAGGGCTTTTACATATTTTAACATTAAAATGATTATGTGTACAGAAATTGAAAAAAAAATAACATGATGCATAGTTGGTATATAAGTGTAACATATTTATAATATATATGAAGGTATAATAATGTATAAGTGCATGCCACAGAGAAGTTACAAAGGGGAAGGTTTTTAATTTGTAGATACTACTTTTTTCTTTTTTTTTAATAAAAATATTAATAGCCTGATCTACATGATACATAATACACAAGTGCATAATATAATACTCTTATAATATGAGTGCATGACATTGTGAAAAAAAAATCATTGTGTCTTTATATTTCGGATGATGTAAAAATGTATGGAATTGCATAATACATAATCTGGTATATGATACATAGAAAGAAAAAAAGAAGAACAAGTTTTTGGATTGTAGATGAGTATAAAGATAATATATATAAAAAAATAATAATTAAACAATAGCTCTTATACGATGCTCTTATAATTGTTGCAACATAAAAATATCGTTCAGGTATTTTTTAAATATGTCTAAATTTATGTTAAATATATCTATAGCAGAGGTGAATTTATTTCCAAGTATATGTAGACGAGAAATGGGTGCATGCATATGGTAGTTTGTCCCAGAATTATTGTTACAGAATAACATATTTTGCCGAGTTTGTCGATGAGGTACTTTGAAATTGATTAGTTGCAGGAGTTCACAACAGTCAAATACACAATAAATAATTTTAAATAAAAAAGTTAAGTCTGTTATTTTTCTTCTGTTTTCTAAAGTATGTATTTTGAGTGTATTTAGTAAGAATGTATAGTTTATGATTATAATACAGATTATTTAGATTTATAATACAGGTTGCATAAGTTTAAAAACGTTAAAGCGGCTCGCAAATGAGGTCCCCTTAAAATGCCAGGTGTTTAACATCGCCGTTTATTCCCAGTCGCAATCGCTAAAGAGTAAAGCACGCTCGAGGAGAGTGGACGAAACAAATGGGTTTACGCTTCAAAATGTTGAAACCTCATGCATAATAAATCGATATGAGCTTTGAAAAATTCATCACCGTGAATCCAATATTCGGCAAATCCTCACTTCAGTACAGAAAATACGGAATATTCATTTCATATCTGGAATCCCAAAGGAAAAAGGGAATCGTAATCTGGTTAGGCACGACACCCCGGGTTTGCTGCTAAATATAACTCAAATATGAAATATTTTTGTATTTTTATAAAACCCGGATTCAGGAAACCAATATGTTTTAATTTGAAAAAAAAAAACAATATTTCTACGCTGTTAAACATTGTATTTCCGACAAACAAATTGAAACGTTTTCGCGGTCGGTGTTTTTATCTGATTTTCCGTTGCCAAGAGACACGCTATAATTTCTGGAGGCTTTGGAAAAACGGAGATTACGTCGGAAAAACAAAATTACCTAAAACACAATTAAGATATTCGTGATATTTTTCCGTAACGCAAAAAAAATGTTTATTTTCTTTCTTGTATTATTCACACAGGAAAGTGTGAAGTAATGCAATAATAAAGTTTGTTATTCCTACAAAACTTATGCGCATAATACAGACTTGTAAAAAACAGTCCAACAATATTGCCTACTTTGACACCAAACTTTTTCAATTTCTTTCTATTCAATTCATGTACTTTACAAAAAAGAACTGAAGTTAGTTACAAATCAATTATATAATTCGATGTGATTGATGTTATTCCTCGGCCAATAGTTTTTTTCAAATAACCGGATAATATTTGAAAATCTCACAATAAGCGGAAAATTTGCTTGTATCGTGATGGAGGACTAAGCCAGCGGAGGAATTGAACTCACGCCGCCTGGGTGGGACCCCGACGCGATGCAAACTCAGTCACTGACCGGTATTATGTTGTTTGACTTTGAGGGTGCTGATACCAACCGTGATGTATGGCAGTGAGGCATTGAACTGGCAGAGGAAGGATGAAAGTAGACCGAATACTGTAGAAATGAGATCTCTGAAACGAATGTGTGGTAAAACCATGTATGATCGTGTGAAAAATGTTGATATTCGTAAAGAATGCAAGGCTGATGTAAGCGTAGTGAGCAAGATTAATAAATGGACGATTAAATGGTTTAGGCATGTAGAGCGAATGAACGAAGAGAGGAGTGTAAGGAGAATATATGTCGCGAATGTGAATGGAAGAAGAAGCCGGGGACGTCCGAGGAAGACATGGCACGATAAAGTGAATCAAATACTCGAGGCGGGCCATGTCAGAAGTCGAAATAACAGAAGAGAATGTATGAGGCGTTGTATGAATGTGAATGAAGCAAGAAGTGAATGCCAAGATCGAGTTGTTTGACGGTCCATCCTCTCTGCCTACCCCTGCGGGGAAACGGCGCGATGGTTAGTTAGTCAGTTAGACTTTGAGGGTATTTATCGAGTCGCGTTAACTTCTATTTCTCGAGCAATCGCTCCATAATCACATAGAGTGTAGAAAAATATAGTTTTATTTGAGTAGCAGTGATAATGTGATATTTAATGTCACCTACTGCTGTCCCCGATGGAAATACTCAGATGTTAACCAAAAACCAATAAATTTTTTAATCGCAGAAAATCCATTACTCTTAATTTAGACACACCTTCGTGAAGTACAGATTCATGATACGTATCACATTACCATTAAAGCCAGAGTGAAATAAATACGGAAAGAATTCTCTTCTCTGGAGTATCAAAATCGCAAATTGAATAGAAAATCCACGGTTAAAATAATGTCAAACGAAAAGTATTCAGGCAGCTTTGTGTGCGTCGATTTAGGGGCCTCGATAATCGAATTTCTGTTCCGCTCGGCTGGTTTTTTCTCGTTCTTCCAACAGCCGAGGAATACAACAAACAACCCCTTTCATAACAACAACAATAACACGAAGTAGCGGAACGTAAACAGACAGACAACACTCATTTATATACACATCCGTTATCGTGTGCGGCAGGAATATGCAAATTGTGGTACGCGAACACTTACTACTTTATTATAAAAATTGGTGTACTGAACATTGTGCAAGTAAATTTTACCGTCCCTTTATAACACAATTACGCAAACAAAAGAGGAGAAATATTTTTTCTGGTATAAAGATATAACCCTACTTTTATTAATGTGCCAAAAGAGTTCACAGTGTTCACAGTATGACAACCAAAGAGTTCACAGTATGACAACCAAATTATAGAATAATGTTGTGTGACGAAGATAATAAATTTTGGGTGGGGAAAGAGATGGGGAAGTGGAAGGTTTAGTAATATCAGTATACTCAGATTTAAACAAAACTATCTAAATTTCAAGGAAAGTTTATTCCTAATGGTGGGAAGTTTGGTCTGAAACAGCCATTGTGTTTCGTCAAGATTCAAACCTTCATTTTTGTTGTTGTCTCCTACAACTGAAATTCACATTATTTACATATGTATCATATTAACTAGAGCAAGCTGAGGACAGAACTTTTGAATTAACCGACCGGCCGATAAGCGTGTGACGTAACGGTGTATAAAATGACTGGCGCGGCCATAGTATGATACGCGCGGCAGTATCCGTCACTGCCATTCGAATTGTGAATTATACTGAATTGTGACTAGTGACGTCACGGTTATACGTTTTTTTAATAACTTCGTCATTTTTTGAGATATGGAAAAACTAACTTTATTGCCGTTATTAACTCTTTAATTATGATTATTACATTTTTATCACCAAAAAATATAGGCGACAACCTCATTCGCAGAGTATTTCCGGGGTAAAATATACCCTGAACTATGAAAGTCAATGCGTGCGGAGTAAAAAAATAATAATATTATTAGTTTATTAAGTTTCCTTTGATAAAAAAATCCTTCCATTGCAAGAACAAGAGGCACAATACTTTGATTTTTAAGAAAAGAATATCCCTAAATCCCTTCTACTTCAAAGTATTTTCCACGCAATTTATAATTTAAGTGGCACTTTAAATAAGGGCTTACATACACCTGACCTGACGTATTTCATGACACCACTTGAATATGTAGGACTGCCGGGATAAGTAGGCGCTGTACCATTTACAGTTCGCACTAGTACGAGTACAGTAGAAGGGTTGGCGGGCGGATTGAAAATGCTCTTGGACAAGGGGCACGCAACAAAGGGATTTTTGTAGCTCGTTCGGGGCATTGTCGCCCGGTTCGACGACAAGGTGTCGCCGCCACCTCGCCAGGGAGCAGAATATAAATTTGGTAAAAATAAAGTTTTTGTATGTTACTTAAAAGAAATACATATAATAATTGAACACGAAAATTTTTATATAGTTTTCTCCCAAAAATGTATATATACGAGTATAAAACATACAAACCGTGAGATCTGGCGTCACAGCAGTTTTTTTAAGAAATTTCTGAACTATTTTCAGCTCGGTCAACAGGTCGTTTCCGCCATGATAGAACTTTGAAACATAAATTTAAGTAAAAAAAAAAATGGGACAAGACGTATTTTTATTCCTTGTTTATCCAACTGAAACTGAGTTGAAATCTCGAGTAAAGCCGAGCAGCAAAAGGTTTTTTTTTCACTATACTCGAAATAAATAAATCAGATTTAAAACGTAAGGTTTCATAATTGCAATAAAAGGGGTTGACACATTCTCATAAGTTGTCGGGACATTCGCATGCGAGACAGCGGGGGAAACTACTTTCCTCTGTTGGAGTAATGCGATACAATGGCCTGAACGACAAAAGGACGCCGAGCTCTCACTGCTCAGTAGCCGAGGGGTGTCAGCCCTGTGCCTTGGCGGTGCAATAGGCGAGAAGGGATGCGATAACAAACATCGATGTTTTTAAAACATCGATATTTCTTAAACATTGACGATTTTATCTTTTTTTATTTTTTAAACATCGCATTTCGACAATTGGTAGTGGTTTTAATTTACATTATTAAATTGTGTGGTAAATATTTTCAGTATTGCCCTGGTGAAAGATCACCATTCAGAATAGAAACGTTTTTTTGCAATGAAAGTATTGTTTTTGTACCAATGTACTTGGATTTTGCACACAGTGTGCGAAATGTATGCACTGCGCACAGTGCTAAGGTCCCAAACAAGAATAAAAACAAAACTTTAAAAAGAAGTCGACTCCATACTCGAAACGAATACAAAGACAATATAAACTTACTAGTGATGCCCACACTCGGGCTTTGAAAAATAGCTGATTGAGGTTGCACTTTTCCAAATAAAAAGAATGTACCTTGTTCATTGTCGAGACCTGTGATTTATGAGAAATAGTTTTTTTTTGTTAATGAGCGCCATGCATTGGTCATCCAACCTATAGTAATGTTAATTATTAGTGCGACATTTTTTTTTTTTTTTTTTTTTACCTTAATCTTGTATTGGACCGCAGCACTGTGCTACGACGGGAATCGAATCCGCAATTTTCCGACTCAAAGTAAAATGTGTAGATACACCATTATTAAGACACTGGGACGACTATTGATTAATATTTTCATTATAGGTATATTCGATTCTCGGTTCCCTCCCTATGTTTTAGAAAATGATAAACAATGATAATTTATTCGAAAATTAAACGCTCCGTATAATATCTACAGCCATGCTCACGAACCAACTTTCAATTTAATATTTAAAATAAAGCATAAAAACCTTGTAACTGGGGTATGCGTATACACCTAAAACATCCGAGGAACTTTGATAAAGTTGAGAAATAATTTAAATTTAAATTATGTAGGAAATTCAAAATATTAATTTTCATTCAATAATGTTCGAATTTTGAATTAAGGCCTCTTCACACAGAGCGATTTCGTCGCTGCTATGTACCGTCGAAATCTCTTCGTGTGACAAGGTGTTCGCTACGAGTAACTCAATTAGCAGTTTTCAAACATAACGGCAATCCGATTAGAATGTGTTCAATGCTGATAGCGACAAACGCGCGATTTTGGCGTTCGCGTGACCAAGTTGCCGGTCACCTCGCTTCTTCGCCGCTACGTGGCGCTAGTACCGCCTCGTCTGACATCTCAAATCGCTAGTAGCTAGTTGTTGATTTTTTTTAAACATGACAAAACGCTCAGTTACATTGATTTAGAATTAAGAATTAGAATAATTAAGAATTTACCGATCTCACGGGCGGGTTATTAGGGTCGTTACCAAATAACTGCATTGACAGTCCCAATTGATTGATAGATGGTCCAGGAACTAATTAGATCCCTATTTAGAACATTACTAATCTCAGAAGCACCTCAAACCAATATTCTTTTATCCAAGAAGGTAACTATTGTCCTTACACAAATGCAAAAAGCTGATATTCATTTGTTAGCGGGTAATGTCAGCAGTAACTGTCTTGCTGACGAAATAACCATAATAATAATAATTAGATAATTTGTATAGCGCCGTTTTATGGAAAAAAAACGCCTAAAGGGCGCTGTACAGTTCTTCCAAAACCGGTCGACGGTGGAAATAAATTCAGCGGTTCAAAACAAAGCAATCATTTTTTTTTTAATTATTGAAGCTTATAAACGTCATTGAAGAATATACCACATTACTTATCACCAACTGGTGTCGCTTATCTTAAGCTTCGTCAGGGTAAAATTGTAAAACTGAACAAAAATACATAGAGTGAGCATATAGCAGGTGAGACATAATACAATGTAGAATAGGAGGGAGACATAATAAGACAATTAACATGAAATAGTGTAACAATGAGACAGAGATGCTCTTACATATAATAGAATGGGAGAACATATAAAAAGGAAAGAGACAGAACGTCTAAGGAAGGGGGGATTAATAAAAGGTTGAAATTTTTGAGTTCACGGACCTGCAAGTAGACAGTATACTCGTATAACCTATATTACGTTGATTATATATAATATAGGACCTGCTAGTTGACAGTATATATCCTATATTATGTTGCTTATATCTAATATAGGACCTGCTAGTAGACAGTATATATCCTATATTACGTTGATTATATCTAATATAGGACCTGCTAGTAGATGGTATATGTCCTATATTACATTGAATATATCTAATATAGGACCTGCTAGTAGACAGTATATATCCTATATTACGTTGATTATATCTAATATGGGACCTGCTAGTAGACAGTATATATCCTATATTACGTTGATTATATCTAATATGGGACCTGCTAGTAGACAGTATATATCCTATATTACGTTGATTATATCTAATATGGGATCTGCTAGTAGACAGTATATATCCTATATTACATTGATTATATCTAATATAGGATCTGCTAGTAGACAGTATACATCCTATATTACGTTGATTATATCTAATATAGGACCTGCTAGTAGACGGTATATATCCTATATTACGTTGATTATATCTAATATAGGACCTGCTAGTAGACAGTATATATCCTATATTACGTTGATTATATCTAATATAGGACCTGCTAGTAGACAGTATATATCCTATATTACGTTGATTATATCTAATATGGGACCTGCTAGTAGACAGTATATATCCTATATTACGTTGATTATATCTAATATGGGACCTGCTAGTAGACAGTATATATCCTATATTACGTTGATTATATCTAATATGGGACCTGCTAGTAGAATTATATATCCTATATTACGTTGATTATATCTAATATTGGAACCTGCTAGTAGACAGTATATATCCTATATTACGTTGATTATATCTAATATGGGACCTGCTAGTAGACAGTATATATCCTATATTACGTTGATTATATCTAATATGGGACCTGCTAGTAGACATTATATATCTATATTGCGTTGATTATATCTAATATGGGACCTGCTAGTAGACAGTATATATCCTATATTACGTTGATTATATCTAATATAGGACCTGCTAGTAGACAGTATATATCCTATATTACGTTGATTATATCTAATATGGGACCTGCTAGTAGACAGTATATATCCTATATTACGTTGATTATATCTAATATGGGACCTGCTAGTAGACAGTATATATCCTATATTACGTTGATTATATCTAATATGGGACCTGCTAGTAGACAGTATATATCCTATATTACGTTTGATTATATCTAATATGGGACCTGCTAGTAGACAGTATATATCCTATATTACGTTGATTATATCTAATATGGAACCTGCTAGTAGACAGTATATATCCTATATTACGTTGATTATATCTAATATAGGATCTGCTAGTAGACAGTATATATCCTATATTAAGTTTATTATTATGAACATTACTACTATAAAATAGACGAACAGACAACCTTAATTATTTCCTGTTTATTCATCTATTTCATATTTTCATTGAGAATTGTTGACATTATCTTCTTCAATGATCAAAGTATTTGTTATTTTATTTTATTTGGCGTAATAAATTACGGCAATATGTTTTTGTTTGGAAATTGAGTGATCCTATTCGATATACCTACCTTCCGGCGGTTTTTCTTCCTGTTTTCAATATATCCTGAACTACTTTGCATACGTCGATGTGGAATAATCCAGGAAAATTGCATCCCTACCCCGCAACACCGGCGGCAATATCGCGCCTACGCTACGCCCGTAGCTACACCCGTTATTTAAAACCGGGCTTTAAGCTTTCAGCACACACGACACGAGCTCGAATATGACGGTGAAAGCTCACCCACCCGCCACGGTATTATATTATAATATATGCAGGATGAGGATGTAGCTCGGAGGTTCTATCTCGTTGCCGTGAAGGGTGGAAGTGTGACGGTGTCAAGTGCTTCTCGAAAAAACGAGTGTTCCAACAAGTATGAGCGTGTTTACTGGGTGACGGAACTTGCAACGTTATGGAGAAGAAATTACAAAGGCAAACTAAGTTAAGGTAAGCAGAGAATAATATTATTAAGAATATAGAAGCACTTTAAGGAAATGGTAAAAAATGGAAAAACAATTGTTTTAACTGCGCTAGATAATGGAGCAATCGACACATTTGGCTGCAGGAGAAGCGGGGATTGGTCTGCACGATCTCTTCATACGCCTCTTAAATGCCCATTGACCTGTTAACCGAGCGTGACGTATTTATACGTCAAATGTAAACAGTATCGAGTACGGATAGTACTATCACAACTACTTCGAAATGTATGCCGTACCCTTGAACGGGCGGGACTTGGTTTTACGTTTTACGAATGTGTGAGTCATCGGTACATGCATCGACACGAATTTAAGAGGAACGGCTGCGCGGCCTGTTTCATACAAAACTTAATTTTGAATTTGAAAGTAATCCCCCGGTTAACAGGTTAAGACAGTTTTCCGATTATTCCATTGCCAGTTCTGTTCGGAGTTTCTCAGTAAGTATTATCATATAATAGTATATTCACTGAGCTTATAAATTTCTTCGACATTACGTCCTTCAACGCGTACCAGTTAATCTATTTAAATTAAAAAGCATTTACGTAAAAGTGAGAATCATAACAAATATCACAGAATCACTTTGTCCGCTTGTAACTTGTAATATAAACATATGCTGATCTTTATCGACTGTAAAAAGGAAGAACCCAATGATTCACTTTATTGCATTATATGTGGTAAAATAAATATCCTAGTAAAAGGAACTAATGGTAATAACACATATTTAATACAAATTATCGTCATTTGCACGTAATAAAATATATTTTGCTCGAATAATTATGTTACTTTAATTAATTAATTAATTGTTATTCTATTAAATTGATAAAAATCGATTTTTTATTTTTTTTATTTAGAGTAAACGAAATTTAATACTGTTATTATTAAGTACTGCAAATATTTTAGATTTTTAACCACCTGTCTGTAATAATAATTAAAAGAAACTTGCAGAACTTAATAATAACATTATTAAATTTAATTTACTTAAAATTTTATTTTTTTAAATATTGGGTTCATGTTTTTTTCTTAAAAACCTCTCTTATCTCAGTAAATATTGACTCTAACGACTTGGGGGTGGTTCCATTCGATTCAGCACTAATGAACACCTAATAAACATTTATGTTCGTTCAAAAATGCGATTTTACTTCACAAAACAATTTAGTCACAAGAAAATAAGATTTTCCCAAGAATTGTAAAATAAATAAAATAAGATACATTAACTTCTGGCCTGGTATATTATGAACGCAATGTCTCACCATCCACCACTATGTTTAGAATTATAATAATTTGATATTGTTCATTTGCATTTTTATATTTCTTTAAGGTAATTTGATGTCTTATGTTATGTTCCAGTTTATCGAATTATTGAAAAAAATGTTATAGTTTAATTATTTAAGGATTTTTTGTTTTGAGTTTTATCACACGTGTATGAACTGATGCATCTTTATATAAGGTCTTTATTCTCATTTGTTTATTAAATCATCGTATGTGTCCTGTACTTGATCAAGGTTAAATAATTCCCACTAACAATGGGATTATGCAATACACATGACATAGGAACCTTAAAGAAAGTCCTCTGTCTCCATGTATTTCTGTTTAGAATAACTATATCGGTTCCTATACACGTGCTATTAACACGTGTATATAAGCCATTCTTATTTAATTATGTTTTCATGGTCTATTAATGAAATAAATAGCGTGAGAACTGCTTTGGAGAGGAACCAGAATGTTTCGGATGTATTAGTTTTTAAGAATGTGACCAGGAAGGTTCACCAGTAGCATTTAGAAAAGACACCAGGAAGGGTCTAGTAGCGAGTAGTATCGTGCGATAGGAGGTGGGTATACTCCAGAGAGAAGGAGTAGTCATTTACTGAAAAAATTGTTTCATTACAAACCCGTACCCGAGATCTTTGAAGAGTGTTTTCCCGCTTTCATAGGTTTTCGTACCAAGATAGTAGAAACAATGTATATTTTTAAAAAAACCTTTCCCCCTCCCCATCGGGGGGGTGTTCCGCAACTTTAATTTGGACGGACTCTGCAAATTTTCATTTCCATTGCCAAGATCAAAGTTTAACGAATGCACAAATAAAGACAAACATTCCCGGGTTACGAATAACCGGAAAATATTTTAAAATCTTCTACTACCATCACAGTGAGTGGAAAATGTAGCTTGTGTCGTGATGGAGGACTTAACCAGCCGAGGAATTGAACTCACAACGCCGTGGTGGGACCTGGTGAGACCCAACAGGACGCGATGCCAACTCAGCCAATGATCGGTAAAAAAAACTCTATTTTACCTGTACTATCTGGAGAGTTTAAGATAAATAAAAACGAGCTATGTATTCGACATTCCCTTATAAATCTATGATATAAGTGTCATTACATGTCCATTCCTGTACCGCATTGCAGAAAGTAATAAGTGGCATTTCTCAAATAGCTGTTAAATTGTCAAAAGGGAAAATGTGAAAAACCCTTCATTTTAGACGCCTTTATCAAATCGCCTATCAGAATAATTAACAGAACATAACTAAAACTTTCACAATTAACGCAGCCATAATTATCTCCATAATAAACGTGAGCAAGGTAAATTTAAACCAATAATTAAAACTTCCGAGTTTTTTAAATCTTCTGCAAAATGTGGTAAATATGAGTTAATCTTGTCTGCCTTTAAAGGGTTGATATGAAACACGATAAAAGATATGTGTAATTAAAAAAAAAAAAACAATTGTAAAAGAAATATATCATTTACGGCTTTTCTGTTAATAAAAGTGAGTGCCTAATACGAATTTAATCCAAAGGTTACAAATCGTAATTTGGTTTGGGTAGAATGTTTCAGGTATGTCTCATAAATGGTTAGTCTCGTGGAAATATCAAATAGCAAAGTGTGTTTTGATAGGAAATGGAGGAGGATGAGATTCAGTGTACACATCATTAAATCTTGAATTACTAAGTTAACAAATGGTGTTAACTACTAATTGCTGCTTCCACGAGATAAACAAAGAAAATATTCGGTTCAAGCATCAATATTGTCTTTCGCAATAATTAACGAACAGCGAAATTTACTTAAGGAGTTCTGGAAGAGACAAGCACGAATTATTTAAACGACAAAATAAAAATAAATACAGAAGATACCTGCTGCTGCAAAGAAGTTGGATTATTTACCTTAAGAACCATTTAACCTACTTAAGAGAAATACGATATTCTTTTCTTCCCACGATTTGAACATACGAAGTTTTTTGGCCGGTTTACGTATCCAGGGATTCAAAACATATAGAAAACATAACAAAGATCCACTATTATACCCATTTTTAAAGTGAATACCGCACAAGTATCCGAATCGCTCCCGACTGTCCGAAGCCAGTGGTACTAAGGCACCCCTAATCGGAGTATGTTATGAGGATGAAAGGAGTGGGGAAGGGAAAAAGATGGGAAAGAGAAAAGTTGGGAAATACCTTAGTATCAGATTTGGATTCGATTTCGTTTCGATTCTGAATGGTGATCTTTCACCAGGGCGATGCTGAGAGTAGGTATCTACCACTCCACGGTTTTAAAGACACCACAAAATAAAGGTACATAATTTTAAATAGGAACAAAAAATAATTCATTAAAAATTAAAGTCCTTTTTCTTTTTCCTCCGTATGGCGTATACTTAAGAAAATTCAGTATGGAGATGTGCCTTTATTTGAATGACGTTTATCTTTGTTCAATATATGTGAAAAAGAAACGGCAAAAAAGTCACGTCACGCCCCCGTTCGATACTTAGATCGTAATGGCCCTATCATCTTGCAATTTATATTGGCCCAACCACCCCCTCTATTGCTTTCATAAGATAATTCTTCCAGCATATGCCTTACGCGGCACATTGTACCAGTGGCGCGCAGTCCACACAAGCTGAAAAACTGTAGAGATTGGCAAACTATAGAACGCGCCTGGCCCTTCGTGCACTGCGCAGAATACCGAAGTTACTCGGAAATCCGGAACGGTGATTGGTGATTTTTTCCGGTTGACTTAGCCTACCAAAACCGGTTTCCGCGCATCGGCCATCACACGCATTTTGTTGTTTGTCAAGCTCTACCTACCTTAAGAAAAACTAATACAAACGAAAAATATATACATTTCCAAAAACATTTTCAAAAAAAGGGATTCAAGAGATTTCTTCGTTTTATGTTAACATTTTAAACAGTTAATTCATGGTTTCATTCCAATTTTAAATACAATTCTAATTCCACAGTTCAATTCCAACATGAATTAACTGTCATGAGTTAAAATAGATTTTAATAGGCCTTTTTTAGTGGTAAAGAAAAAAGGCACATTAAATTCCTTTGGCATTTTCAACTCTTAAATGTTTAAGTTAAACCTATGTATATTGCAGTGGGGTGCATTTCTCCTTAACCAAGGAAAGGCTGTAGCTTTCAGGTGCTAATTTATACTATCATGAAAAATCCCGAACACTAAGGATGCTCTCTGATGGTCCGGTAAGGAACGAACATTTCACTCGTTACTGCTGACACTGCACAGAAAAGTCAAGTTTGCTAAAGTAAGGTAACGGTTTGCAACGCAGTCCATTGTGGGACTTTTCTGCGCAGTGTCTCCAGTAGCGAGAGAAAAGTTCGTTCCTCACCGGACCGTCAGAGAGCATCCTTAGTGTTCGGGATTTTTCATGATAGTATAAATTAGCACCTGAAAGCTACAGCCTTTCCTTGGTTAAGGAGAAATGCACCCCACTGCAATATACATAGGTTTAACTTAAACATTTAAGAGTGAAAAGAAAATATCAGACCAGGACAATGCGACTTCTCTTCTTCGCATGGTATGGGGAAGTTAGAAGTAATAATGAAATGATGGGATTGTTCAGCCAGTCGATGGCGACGGGAGTTACTTAGTTCAGCAAATTGTGCCACCAGGAAATTGGTGGAGAAGACAATGTTCAACGATATGCTCTATAGTTTGTGTATCTGTTCACATTATCGAACGAGAGTGAGGCTGGTTTCATACATGTTTGTTTTGTTTGTTTTTTTTTTTTTTTTTAAGTTAATGCTAAAATACCTAACTAAACTAAATGATTTTTTTAATCAAAATATTTCTAGAGCGTTGGAGAAAGTTTCTATTGTATTTTCATTTTAATAAAAAATAAAAAAATAAAAACTTAAAACGGAAGTTATTATTGAAAAATTCAGCCGCTTACTCGTTTTGGAATATGACGAAATAAACAAGAAATTTCTTACTTCTTAATTTCATATTTCGACCCAAATTATTGAATTTTTTATAAAATATTTAATCGCATTACAGAAGTAGTTAGAGCGAGATTTTTTCCTTTTATATTCACCAAAAGATCATTGGATTACAAAAATTTCGAACTTTCGGAATAGGCCGAACATGGTGACAAAAACAATAAAACGGTGTGATTTACCGTTTTGTCTTACAAAACGATAAATTGTTAAGTCCTGGCGTCCCCAAGTAAGTTCGGCTACGCAAAGCTCCTGGCCGCGCGGCCTGAATATTCCGTGGAGGGGCAAGTGCCTACTTAACACGCGATTGGGGTCGCTGGTCACGTGCCCTGGCTAGCCCGGGCCGAAGAAGCACTTTTCTCGTTTGATTGGTAATCTTAACTGAAAGCAGCGATGTTTCGTGTCCAATGAAAGAATAACTACTGTTAGGAGCTCTAATTTATTTGATTTATTATACCTAATTGTCGTCATTGATATTGTCAGCATGTTTCGCAGAGCGAATTGATATGGCAATTTTATCACTGCAATACGCAAATGTTTTTTAGTCGAAATCAATATGCGAGTGCCTTGCATTTTATACATACTTACATAAAATATAATACATTATTCATATGTAAAATATATGACAGCAAGAAACTAAAATTGTAATAATAACAATGATTTTTTTTTTATTTGCTTTGACCAATTGATACGATGCATGGGCAAATAAATCCTCGTAACAATTTAGAATTCATCGTGTGACCGAAATTTTGGAAATTGTACTTAACCGAAAAAAAAATTATTTATTCAAAAACGAATGTTACACTATTTACAAAAAAAAAATTATAATATTTTTCAGAAGTGATATGTTACATAACAACATTGCTATAAGATGTACCTCCATAATTAAGCTTGGCTTGAGTGTATGGTTTTTTTTTAAATGCACGCATCGGTGCGCAAATGCGTCCACAACCCACAACAATGTAAATAAATAAAGTGTAAAAAAAAAATTTAAAATATTAATATATGTAAAAGGTTCTTACGCGTTTTAAGGTCATTTTATAAATATTTTCCAGTCCTAAAATTCATTTTATAAATATTTTCCAGTCCTAAAAATTAAAAGTATTTCAATAAATACCAACTCTTCTTGTCCCACCAATCTTCTAATAAATGTAACATCGATAGGAAAGGAGCAACAAATAGCAACAGTAAAACTATCATCTCTATACTTGAATTTTCTAATAAAACTGTGTTCATCTGAAGCGACCTGCCAGGTAAGTATGTTTTTTTCTGTATTTGTTTGTACATAATTAGTTAATAAATATTTGTACAGCGCCCTTGAGGTAATTTTTCACAAAAACGGCGCTATAAAAATCATCCAATTATTATTATTATTATGTTATTTTGTTTGTTATTTGTTTATTTATATATTACATTATTCAGTACATAATTTTACTGTGTGTTTTTAAGGTGAAATTTACAATCTTTTAAATTGGAATTTATGTTTCCGATTGTTCAAGTAATGAATAAAAAAAAATTACTCCGAGATATTTATAATTGAATTTCCCCGTTGTTTTTTTTTTACATTTTGAAATTGGAAGAAATGATGTTTGTCTAAGACTTATATTATTTTTAAATATCGCAGTTTTGTTTAGAATATTATTTTGGTAAATTTGTAAAGTTAAACCCAAAAATGTCGTCGGAATACAAAATTTAATTTATATTTTTTACTCCAAATTAGGTCAGCAATCACTAGTTAAGAAAAGTCAGGTACGTCTCTTAACAACCTATACGATATCGATGTATATCGATCTTCAAAGCGATATAATTTCATATGCACGAGAAGACGCAATTAGTAAATAATGTATTTTTCATTATTCATGGAAAATCGAAAAGGGTTGGTTAAAAAATAATGGGAAATATTTTTTTATCTTCAAAAACAATCAATCTTATTGGCATGGGAACAAAAACCACAAAAAATGGTCGGCCTCAATTTTTTTGGCGTTTCATGCTTAGCCAGCGAAATCGTTGGGCATGTTTTCATCATTTTCCCGATATTGAGGGCACACTTTAACCCTACGAGGGGCCGAGGGCAGATCCACTTGGAACTATTAATTAAGGCTACATAAACGCGAGACATCAGGAACAGTCAGTCATAGAGCGTATATGCCACTTACATTATTTAGGTTTTTAATAATCTTCGGAAAGCTACAATGAACAGAAAAAAAGTTAACCGACAACCTGCAAGATTTTACCATAACCATTTACCATACGAAACTTGACGTGAAAGTTTTTTTACGAAAACAACGTAAATTGAAGTATTGCTATCTTACAAATCTAAGCTGTCTATTGTAAAAAAAACGTGAAAATGGAAGAACACATATTTCGATGATTAATAAATATTATATTTTCCCCCATTTTGACAAGCGTTTCAATTTCACGTGAAAATAATTGATAAAACAATCTTCTATCTTCAGACGTCGTGAGTTCAATTCCTCTGCAGGCTAAGTACTCCATCACGACACAAGCCACATACTCCGCTTAGTGTAATGGTAGTAGGAGATTTTAGAAAATTGTCCGGTTATTCGTAAACCCGGAATGTTTTTCATTCTTTTTTTTTTAAATTGGTTTAAAGAAAGACAAACGATTGTCAGATTATTCGTAACCCGGGTTACGAATAACCTAAAATATTTGAAAATCTCCCGCTTGTATCGGAAAATGTTGCTTGTATCGTGATGGGGGGATTTGAATTGAACAGCCGAGGAATTGAACACACGACCCCTGATGGGACCCAGACGCGATGCCAACTCAGTCATTGACCTGTCCTAAACTAAAGTGTCTCTGATTGAGTGGGTAGGCGTGTTTTATATACAAATCTATAGATTTTTTCCGAGCGTGATGAAATTTTGCGCACTTGACCTGCAAAATAAGAGGAAGGTCACTGGCTTTTCCACCCCTTAAACCAGAATTTTGGTAGTTCTTGGTAAAATTTTGCACACTTGACATTCGAAATAAGAGGAAAATTACTGAGTAGGGGTAACACATCACAACTTCAAACTTTACTACAAATCATTCATAACCCCAGGCAACGCCGGGTACTTCAGCTAGTGTCTAATAATGTTTCAATATATTCGAAATCTGAACTGTACAATGTTTGAGCACTTGTAAAGGTTACAACGTTTATAACGATGAGAACTTTCCCCTAATTTAATGAGTTCTAAAAAGTAGCTAGCTAACATTCGAAAAGATTAAATGTTAATTATTAAGATTAGTTTTTTCACAAATTTTGCCTGAAATTCCAGAAAGCAGCAACCTGTGAACTGAGATTTACAACTCCTACCTTCCATAGATTTCCAAAACAGTTCAACACGCTTCAGACATTATTTTTTACATGTACTCAAAGCGAACTAATGCCGAGCACATGGCAAGTGGTTCTGAATTCCTCGTACCCACCATTCTACAAATTCCATGGGCATTTCTGGAATCGATTTTGTTGAATCGGTGAACCTCCCACCGGAATACAAAGGCGGAAAGCCATCACGTGCTGCGCTGTGATGTTTTCCTTCGAGCAAATCCCTGAACAGATTAGTTGAGATCATTACTGCACAAGGGTTCTACAGAAAAAATATTGTATTTCATGTCAGTGGGTAGAAACTTGCGTGGCTTTGTATGGTGCACCTACCAAATATTGGTATAAATATAAGATTTTTAAGAATTGTGAGTGCAATTTAGTAAAAAGGCTATATAAAATTTTTCAAAGAACACTTTTAACGAAACGAAAGTTTAAGGTTTAAAAATAAAGCAGATTTGTTGCACCCAGGATAGTCGGGTATTTTCTACAAAAAATACTCTTTATCATAGAAACTATCCCTCCCGGTACCCTGTCTTATAGGAGCTTGGATATCTTCAGGGATATCTTCACACTGCAGGTTGCAGCGCGGAATTGCACAAGTACCAATCATGTAGGTGTCAAAGCCATTATGTGCGGCGTTTTCATCTACTACGACTTACTATTACAAGTTCACAGACGGACTTAGTACAGATAAAATAAGGTATACATCAGCCTTGCATTCTTTACGAATCTCAATATTTTTCCCACGATCATACACGGTTTTACCGCACATTCGTCTCAGAGATCTCATTTTTACGGCATTCAGTTTACTTTCATCCTTCGTCTGGCAATTCCATGCCTCACTGCCGTTCCTCTCAAAGTGGTGGAACTCCCCTCTAGGGGGAGGGGGAGTGATTTTTTGAAAAATACACGTTTCACAACTAGGCTGAGTGAGGAATCGTTTACTATGCAGTCACCATTTGGATTTTCATTTCTACTGTCTGACCAAATTTTCATGAATCTAGCAAATTTGTCATTTATTTCATGCATTCATTATGGGTCTACTTTACCCGTACTAATTATGTTGTCTAATTTGAGTACACGCGTATGTTAGTTTTACTTTTAAAAATGGTCTACAAAATTAAACCATAACATTGATAAACTATAATATTATATGAATCATTGAAGAAGATAATATTAACACATCCCAAATGAACCACGAAAGCGAAAAAACAACAGAAATTAAAAAGATTTCAGTCGCATCTGGGACTCGAACCCCAGGACCTCTACCTATCCGGGGTAACCGCTTAACCAACTTAGCTAATGAGACCAGTACAATCATCATAAGGACAGCAGCCAATAATATGGGATTTATAAAAATGGAGGATAATATTAATAAATCTTGGATATCGGTGTAAATGGCGTAAATTGTACTGATCTCGGTTTTTTCGGTTTCGTGGTTCATTTGGGATGTGTTAATATTATCTTCTTCAATGATTCAAATATTACAATGAGGTTTACAAACTTCAATAAGTTATAAAAAAATAAATTGAACATAATATTATAGGTCGATAAGTACCTACTTAATCGATTGTTAATATGAATGTATTCGAATTCGATTTTGTTAATCAAAAGAGGACAAAACAAACGATAACAGACGCAAGTCATCGTTATAACAATTAACATGTCATTTTGTATGCAGAAGCGGAAGATTTGTATGAGTAAAACAAATTGAAATAATATTATGAAAGCAAATATTTTTAACGTGTTATTTATTTTGCAGGGAGTTTTAGTATGGAAATTGAGGCTCCCTTTGTTTTAATTAAATGTTTTAATATTAATTTTAAAAGTTTTACGAGAGAGCAATCATTATGATAATTTAAAAGATAAATTTAACACGAGTATAGTGGGGGAATGATCGTTATCTTATTCCGTGCCGGCAAATGGCCCGGAACAATTATAATCATTGAGTTGTATTATTACGGGCCATTTCCTTGTCAAGTGATCCATTATGACGGCGACACGACCCGCAAATAGCGCCCCAATTACATAAGTTTTAATTAAAATTAACCTGTCAGCCATTGTTTCTTAAGTCCTGAATGAAATCATCGAAATACTGGATTCGCGTAAGCATCTTAACGTTGATACCCTCCTTCACTGAAATGAAATCGGTTCCAGAAACACACCAAATCTCTTAACAAACAGGTTGTTCATATAAATAGACAACCTTGGAGGCAGGGGTATGAAAGTTGGCTTCAATTATAGTATAGATTCTGTTATCCGAAGACAAATTATATAAACCCACACGAGAAAATACGGCACTTGCTCCGCTAGTCAGGAGATAGCTTTAAATTTTAAATATTTTTCCTAAATCCTATTGTTTAAGGGGGAGAAGGACGTCGAAGCATACCTACGCAGGACGGTCAGTAAAAAATCATAATTTTATAAAAATAAAACAATAGCTTTGTTTATAACCACGAGAATTTTATTTAATTTTATAAGGACCGACCGGTTTCGCTTAACATAAGCATCCTCAGGGTACAAAATTACACTGAATTAAATTAAATTTAATTTTGTACCCTAACGTTGCTTATGTTAAGCGAAACCGATCGGTCCCAAAAAAATTAAATAAAATTCTCGTCGTTATAAACAAAGTTATTGTTTTATTTTTATTAAATATGTCTAACCACAAAGTGACTGCTTTCTATCAAAATATCATAATTTTATTTTGATTTTGATAAATGCAAAGCCTGTGTAAATTTTAAAAATATATTAAAATATGTTTCTATTCAAAAATATTATGTTAGTCGCGCGTCGCTTAATAATATTATTATTTCGAAATAATACCCCCCCCCCCCACATTCTACCTGAATATAATCATAATGTGTCGACTTTATAATAAGGTAGACATATTTGTCGATAATTTCCAACAGTTTCAGAAAAAAATTCCTGATGTTGCTTAAAAATATCTATCAATGAATGGGCTACTTACATTACGTCTCTCTTGCTTATTTTGTATTATGTATCATTAAGTGAGTTTTTGTAATTTTACCTATTGTGTAAAATTTACAGATAAATTATTTGTGGTATTGCATGAGTTAGCAACCAGCAAAGGTGATGTTTAGAGCTGCTTTTGAGTGCTGGTCCTCAAACAGTATCGTGGGGAGAAATTCATTAAAATTTAAAATATGTTATCTTTTAAAAAGTAAAAAATATATAATTTAAGGTTCTTAAAGTTTGGGAAGTCGACCAATTTAGTAATTCACTAGTAGGTACCTACCAGTGATGAGCAGTCCACAAAGACTGAAAAACTGTGCTTACCCCAAGAAAAACAAACCATTAAACAAAATAAAAGTTTTTTTTTTCATAAATATGTGATTTTTTTTACACACCTTGATTAATTATTTCTATATCAACCCCTTGGAATAACAAGGTTCCATCTGACACGGAATTGCTATGCGATAAAGAGCCGCTCTCCTTAGAGCACACTATCGCATGACATCGCAGTGTCAAATGGAACCTTGTTATTAGAAGGGGTCGATATGACAAATTTACACTATTTAGTAAGGAAATAAAATGGCCGTTTAAAAATATCCAATGCACAATTCATAATCGAACTTGAAAAACCACACACAGCCTACATTTGGTCATAGATCAATGCACCCCACCTACATTACACCAGCAGGATGATTAAAATTTAATATGAGATATAAATACAGAAATATTATGCAAAGTAGGTTCATAATTGACCAACAGAGGGCCAAAATACCCATAATTTATATTAATATCAATGGAGATTATGTTGGAGAGCTAGTGAACTACTGAAAATGGCTCGCTTCATAATATTACTCTACCTCTTATATCTTTAAAATTTCGTTAAACTGATTTCGGAGGTAAACGGGTGAAATAAAACTCATTTAAAACAGTAATAAAGTAAATTGTATAACTTATCGCTGAACTGAAAAGATTAGGCAGCCATGCCGTTAAAACTTGGTTCGACGCGAGAATTACTAACTGGAATAATATATTATTCCGTTAATTTTTGGGCTTCCAGTTTTACAGGTTTTTACTTATCTAAAATATTATTATAACGGTGGGGTTAGGCGTAAACCGCGTGACAGTGCAAACTTGGAATAATTCATTACTGCGTAAAGTGAAAATAAACCTCATCTGGGATCCTAAAACAGAATTATTGTAGAAACAGATGAATTATATCAACATGTGATCGGGAGACGCTCTCAGGCAGGTTTGCGATAGGCTGAAAGATAAGGCATGCGATCCGCGTCTTGAAGAGGCACCACAGACCAAATAATGCAAAAGACATGCCCTAACACGCAAGTAGAGGAAACCAAAATAAAAGGGGCGAGGGGTGAATTAGGGGTGCCCCCAGTTTAAGTAAAACAACAAATAAGTAATTTAGTTTGACTCGTATAAATATTTTATAATTTGCTTACCACAGTCAAAATCACACAAAAGAAACGTGGACGGTGGTGAACTAGGCTGGTGCCAAAATGGGTTTCACGTAACCTTTGCCTCCAGCCGTCGAAATCGAACGCCAAGGCAAGTCTAATCGTTCTGACGTCAGTGAGAGGCATCGATGAAATGAAGATGAGAAAACGAATGCAGACAATTCCTTGCACACTCTGACAATTTCAAAGAACCAGTAGGAAAAACGATCCGCCATCAATGATGTGCTTCCCTCAAATTGCAATTATGGAATTCAAACGTTTTTTTTTTACAAAAATAATTAAAATAGTTCACAACAAACCATAGTGAACGCTACTATCAATGATGGTGAGGACCGCCATCTAAAGGCAAAACGATAGCTTTACTTGAAATGTATTTCCCCAAGTTTAATAACTAAATTACATCCTCTCTTGCTCATTTCCTTCCCCTCTCATTTCATTCCGCCTCACAACATCCCCCAATTGTGGATGCCGTAGTAAAACTGTTGGGTGTTCCCCTCTTGTTCGCCGAGTTTCTTGGTGCACCGATCCGCATGAATCAATGTTGCCGGTATTCCTTGATAAAACGAAAAATAGACATACATAATTCGTAATAGCTATATAAGAGAATAGAGGTCATAAAAAATCGAATGGATTTATGAATAACCTACACACGATAAATTTTTCCTCCTTTTTTAATGCTGACACAACGAACCCCGTTTAATCTAAGCTAGATAAATGAACGCAGCAACCGTGATTCTTGCTAGCGCCGAGCAAAAAAAAATACACGGAAAGCCGGGGTTATTGCCAACTAGAGAAAGCACCGTCTATCACGGTCTGTGGAAATTATTATTCGAAGCCTTTATTATTTCGAAACACGCGTCCGCAGTTGGCAGACATAATTTAGTTTTCGCCATTGCTAGAAATGTTTAAATAAAACTAAAACTCCGATAAAATTATCGTTTTGAGTTGGCATTCGACGGTGACCCAAACATGGTGTGTGCCAAAGACAAATTTATTATTATGAACGAATGTATTGATGTTAAGTAAGTAAATACTTACCCAGGCAGAAAGTTACGCAGGGGGTACATTTTGACAATTTGTAGTATACAAAAAATGAGGGCGCTGAGATCGTTTAAAATGTTTTAAATGACAGCAGCAAGATTATTGTAAGTTTACAAAAGCACAAGTGCATGTATTTTACTTTCACCAAACACGATCGAGAAATTAGTGGTCCTTTCCGAAAGGAGATAATCCTACATCACATTTTAAACGGTGTTATAAAATTGGACTCTATTATCTCAATAACAAAACTGTAATGCTCTTTCCATTATTTTTTTCTTTTTAAATGTTTTTTTCCAACTTATATACTCGTACATTGATCACAACGTGCATGCGCCTCTATATCCTAATTTTTCCCTACATTTGTATGATGATTGTTATTTATTGTTGTATTATATAATACTGTTGAAATAAACTCCTGCTGACAAGCTACTTGCAGTGGCTTAGCGGGTATAAGTTCCCATTGTATATAATTAATATTATACGATAAAAAATTAAAAAAGACAATTTTATGTTAAAACTTTTCTTTATTATTTAACGCTTTGCAAAAAATGCGTAGTTTGTATTTGGGAAATTTGCGTATTGAAATAATAATGTATTAGATATATGATAAATAATAAAGTTAAAAATTAAAAAATAAATAAAAATAAAACGTAATAAAAAACTAATTATGATGTTTTGCATCGTTTCTTTAAACCAACTGTTAAATTAAAATGAAGAAAAAAAAATGATTGTGGGGAACAAAATTTCAAAGGTATAGTTAGTTGGTAGCAGCTTAGTATTTCCATTGTAATGAAAACATGTAGTTCCACTTAAATGTCTACATTGTATTGCCAATCCTGTATATACAAAGTTATCAGAATGGACACGGGCAAAATTTTGTAAAATTTATATTTGAATTATTTATACAAAGTGTTAAATGAATTTCAATTCACAGTAGAAAAGTGAGCAAAATACCATTATGATCACTGCCAAACAGCCTAGATTCATCCATACCCATTGAACAAATCAATTATGTTAATTTAATGAAATTCCTTGATTTAACCGACTTTCTTTGCTGAAGAGAGCGACTTGGTGCACCTGACTTAACAAAGCTGATACCGTTCCGAGTACCGAATCGTAACACGATAATTCCAGAGTTGTTCTATGTTAATTCGTCGAAACGAACTATTTCATTCATTCCCCAGTCCAAAGGTTACATGCCATAGGCTTGGAAAACGAATTCGGTTCCGTTGAAATTTTCATTCGTTCCATAAATATAAATTAGAAATTTAATCGAACAATTTGCATCGGTAATATAATATACACCATTGTGTTATGTTTCTATACATATATTTTATTACTATTTTTATTTACTTTTCATCTTACTTTTACATACTACTTACATAACGACTAATACTATGTAACTTACTTTTGATGTTGATTTTTACTCTTACATTTTCATTTAATGATAATTTTTTTCTATTAACCCTCTGAGGCACAAGATTTGAAACAAAAAAAAATGCTTGTGTTGCACAGAATTTCGAAAACTTCGAAAAGTACGTATGTACCATCTATTGGCCGATATAGTAAGCCGTTGGAGTGGGCGGGATTACATCAGGATAAATTACATCCCACCATGCAGCAAAAGATATAAAAATGGGTTATTTTTTATAATACTATGATTCAAGGGGTTAACTGTACTGCCGTGGTAAGTAAAAACACAGTAATTACCAAAATTAGCAAAAATGAGTTGAATATGGGAAGTTATTAAGTATCGAATTTCGTTTTATATAAGACCTATTATAATATTTCTCGTTTTTAGTATTAAAAAAATTTGATATTGTTTTTGATGTTATTGCAATTTCGTCGCTGTTGGTAAGTAAAAACGCAGTACCTCCGTTCCTGTAAATAAAAACGCAGTTCCTCCGTTGAAGTTACTGGGTTTATACTTACATTCGTGAACATGCTGTGTTTTTATCTACCATCTTGAAATACATTCTCCCTCCGCACTGTCTTACACTCTATGACGGCGTCCCTTAACCTAAGATTTTTGTTTGAATGGAGTTCGTTCATGATTTTTTTGTGTTTTTTATTGTTTCTCCCTGTTTTATATTATATAAAATAAAGATGGAGAAATGAAAATATATTTGTTTAATAAACCAAATTTAATAACTTTATTAAGTTTCGGAAGCGTTTTAGTTTTTTTTAATTATTCGGACAGCTGTTGCAGCGTTCAAAGACATTTTGAACCTGTCTTGAACGCCGAAACAGCTGTCACAATACTAAAGGACAACTTGCAGAATTTAATTTTAAAAAATGATTCATATTTAAAGTTTTGAATATTTTAATAACAACAATTATTATTCAGTTAAAAAAAGAGTTTAGTAATAAAAAAGTTCTGCTAGGCATTCTTTATTAAATTATGCGTAGTTAATATTAATTATATATATAGTTATTATTTATTATTAAATTACATGTAGTTATTATTTATTGTTAAATTAAATATAGTTATTAATTGTATATAGATGTGATAAATTATACAGTATTTAGGCATACTTTTTTCTCATTGTCTAATTTTGAATACACTTATATAATTGTTTATGTAAAAACCCTAAGGGAGTAAATAAATAGATAAATTCTCAGTCGGTACAACAATGGAAGTTGCGTTTTCCGCATGGGATGAATAATCATTAAAAATTAAATTACATTAAAAAAATAACAAATAAATGTCACCAATAGGTGGGCACATGAGAGTAAAACAACAACAACAAAAAAACAGGCGTAAATGAAACATTTAAGCTGGTGGGGATGTAAAAAGCTCTTTTAATTTTCCTTTAACTCATGTTCAATTTGGAAATTTTGACAGGCTCTACTTAACAAAATGCCATTTTGTTAAGTAGTTTATTTGAGAATTAAAAAAAAAATAATGTTTCTATTCCGTTTGCCTAATGTAAATATGGTTATAACTCATAATAATGGAGGGCTTTCTTTGTATGGAATACACTGAACCAATATTAACCATTTCGTTGAACTTCACTCAAAAGCTACGAAGAAACGTTACACGTGTTTCCACTTAATAGAAGTAGAAATAATTTATTTAGGTGGAATATGAAATATAACATCAACCATTAATAAGTTGACTCGACAAAACAAACTACTACAAGTACAAAATATCGATATGATATGATAGGAAAACTATAAAGCTGTTGATATTTATTTAGCGCTTTGTCTTTGAAAGGCAAATACTAATTATTAAATATCTCAAGCAGTGGCGGTTCGTGGCCTATTTCATTGGGAGTTCATTGGGAGATTAAAAAAGGGAGAAAAGAATCACTCATCCGTAAATTTGTAATTCTTAATTGTAAATTGCGACTTAAATTGTATTTTTTTGTTGTTGTTAAGACATATTATGTTCATATCAGAATACATGTAACCAATGTACAAGTGTTCTATTTCAACTTAAATAAATTCTATATTGGTATTGTCCATAATTATACATATTTTTCCCTAGATCTAAAGGAATTTCATCATATCACTGCACCAGAGATTAGCGACCTAGCTACAAAACATAATTTAGCGATTTATTGGCGTCTGTGGCTAATTAATATAAAAAAATGTTTTTAATACGAAAATTACAGTTTACGCAAGAAACTGAACATCTTAACATAGTAATTAACTTACTTTAATAACAAATAAAAACACGATAATCACAGAAGAAAATCTATTGATTCTTGCAAAATACTTTTCCGTACGAATTTGGTGTTAACAAATCCCATAATCGCTGCGCACCGGACAGGTAACAGATTTCTAAGGTTTGCGCGCTTCTAAGGATTACCGCTGAAGTACCACGAGTATATGTTTTGCGTGAACTATTTCTTAGAACAGAAAGTCCCATAGGTGCTGAATTCATATCGCACGTATGGGATCCATGTCGGACTGGCTCACGGGAAGTATTAATGAGGAGAGGTTGATTCTTAGCACGGAATTTGAATAGTGCGCAGTAAAGTGTGATTAAATTATAATACAAGTTTGTCTTATTATCTTATCTTTTTTATGGGAGTTCATTACACAAAAGCATTTTAGAGAAAACCTCCACTGATCTTAAACCCTTTGGTTACCAATAAAGTAAATCAGTCATAAATAACACAATATTCTCAAATCAATTTAAAAAACAATTATAATAACGAAAAGGAATTAAGGGGACACTCCATAGGTTTTCAATGTGAACCAATGTCAAGAACTTCGGAATAATGTTTCGTGCAACACTTTTAAGGTTTTTTACATTTGTAACGATTTATATCATACTAACAAAAGCAATTACATTTGTAAGAAACAAATTGAAAATAATTTGACAGGCGAATACCAAAGAAATGGCGTCTTCAGTTGCTCTTCTGACGGCCTTCAAATGTATGTCAACCTGTAATGCAGGGTCATTAGACCAGAGAAAAGTTTTAAAGTATTTCGAAGAAACCAAAAAAATACCGAAAATTTATTTAACTACGGAGATCTAGTTTTTCTATAGATCAGAAAAAAATATCGCCCGCATTTCAAAACGGCGAATGCAATTCGTCGAATGGTTCCGTTCTTAATTTGAAATCGAAGTGAAGTGCAGTGGATAGATACTGCGCGCGAGGAAGTGCCAGGTTTCATGCACTTCCGTCACGGTTTCCGCGTGCTCTGGATAGCGACTGCATTCCGGTACAGAGTTTTGACAAAGTGTTCCGAAAGTAGTATGCAAAATGTTGCATTTTTTATGTATAGTTTTTCAAAAAAACAGCGTAATGTTTAAGTTAACATTATGATTATTTCAGGTACCTAATATCAATGGCTGAGTTCAAATAACTCTATTTAAATTGATAAGAGCATAATATTTAAATAATTTTTGGATTTTGAAATTCTTAAGATAATTATGACACCTCTTCTTCTTCTTCGTATGGTATCCTTTCCTATCGAAGGTTGGCAATCACCGGGCAATCTTCATCCTACAGATTTCAGAACGTTACAACTGCGGCGCGTCTTCCTCTACTATGTGTTCCACCAATTTTCCCATGGATAATGATAATAATAATAATAATAAAAATTATAATAGTAATAAAAACAATAATAGTAATAATTATAATAATAAAAACAATGATAGTAATAATAATAATAATAATAATAATAAGGGATTACCCATGCTGAGGATTTCATTTCATTAATAATATTAAATTAACATTATTTGAATCTGATAAATTTGCTGAAAAAATTGTAACATGAGGTGTTTCAAGTGAAGTTGAGTGATTTCTATGTCAGGCTGTATTTGGTGTTAACATGTTTTCCATTTCAGGTCTCCTTATGTAACGTATCCATTATTGTATTTTTCAGTATTTTTATTCGTATTTTAAATGTATAAATATTGTCGTGATTTTTGAAGGAGAATGGGATTTCGTTGTAGAGTTTAGTACCATAGAATAAGAAGTTTTTTTGTCCAAATGTTGTATTTGTGGTTGCTTGTTGAATGTATTTTTAACTGTAAGATCCAGCTTTTCTAATATGTGTGTTGGTTGTTATTTCTTGTTTTTTGTAAAATGTAGGTTTCATATTCAGAAAGTCAGTGTCATTCAAAATCCAACATCCAACCGCAAAACTTCACTCGATGTGCCCCATTCAACTCATCATTCAAAACAAATAATTTATTAATTGATAAACTAAAGATTTAAGACAAGATTTTTGTGCATAGCGCAAAGGGTAACAATTATTTTTATAAACAATAATTGTTAGCCTGAAACACTCATCCAAATCGAAAAAACCTTCTGAGAAAAGATAAATGTCGACGTAGCTCAACGGTAGAGCATCTGACCGGCAATCAGAAGGGTGCAGGTTCGAGTCCTGTCGGCGACATTTACCTTTTCTCGGAAGGTTTTTTCAATTTGGATGAGTGTTTCAGGCTAATAATTATTGTTTATAAAAACAAATAATTTAATTTGTCAACGGGTGTGAACCGGGATTAATGCATCCGTGCCTTCGATGATAAAATTTGAAAATAACTGGTAAATTTGATCATATTCAATAAAGTGAAATAAGAGAAGATTATTATTTATGTATATTTAAAATTAGAATCGTGCAATACCATGTTTAACAACGGCTTACTTTCGCTGATCAATATTAAAAGCTGACTAACTTTCTAATATTTGCTGGCAAAAAATACATGTCTCAGATCAATAACTGAAAAATTAATTTTATTTTTAAAATACTCTCATTTCAATTTTATTTGCTGTTAAAGATATGGTGGGGAATATAGACGAGAACATAATATACAAGTTTTGTTGTATGTTTAAAGTTGTTTAAAATCAAAAGATTTTTTGTGGGATAAACTAATAGGAATAATTAATTAATTTGTAATTGTTTTTGTGTTTAATTCGTAGATATCTATTTAATTTTTTTTTTAATTTAATGTAAATCTTTTTTTTTTTGAGAATAGGAAAAATTAAATTGCCTTGTGATCAAAGAAAATTCAATTGTTAAACATTCAAAATGATGCTTCCTCGTCGACTTGTGGCGTAATAAATGGCATGTCTGGTCTTACAGGTCTCAAGCAGTATCAAAAATAAATATATGAGACAAGATTTAAAAACACCATTATTTATATCATCTGTAAACAACCAACTTTATTAGTATGAGGAAGGCTTGTAACGAAACAAAACAGTAATTATTGAAATGAAACACTAGTATATATTGATTAACTTGACGGGTTTGCGATAAGCCGACGTAGCTCAACGGTAGAGCATCTGACCGGCAATCAGAAGGGTGCAGGTTCGAGTCCTGTCAGCGACATTTATCTTTTCTCGGAAGGTTTTTTCAATTTGGATGAGTGTTTCAGGCTAATAATTATTGTTTATAAAAATAACATTATTATTAATTCTAGAATCTCTACTTTAGCCCAAGTGCGACCCCTCGAAGTGCAGCAAAAGTTTAGTATAAACACACGAGCCTGACTCCCTCGAGAACCTTTTTAATTTTGTTCAGAGTTAGCAATCAGCTGGCGTCGCGTCGTGTCAAACAAGCGTTCATTCTGAAATGCATTTAACTTATCGTATTATTGTATCAAGGACTCCGTGAAGTTTTTTGTTTTGTGTGAATGCCCTCGTCCCAAAGTTGCAACCTCATTTACAGACTAAAGAAAAATATTGAAAAATTCCAGCCTTTCCTATTATATCCCAAATCGGGATATCCCCGGTGTGTCGGAAATACGATTTCTTGATAAAGATTTTCGATAAAAAAGAACACCTTCATGAAAATGCCCATAAATTTTAAAGTCCCACCCAGAACTAGGTTCTTCATTAGATGTTCATATTTCCTACTCTTCATCCAACAATCTTCCGAGGAATTTTCTTAAAAACGGCACTGCAATTCAAAATTGGCCTGAGGACTTCACCTGATCGAATTTTTTCAAGAACTGCCAAACATTTGGAAGTCGATCAAATTCCATATATATACGAGTATATCCGTATTTCACAATTTTAGGTGGAAGTATCTGTTCAACTATGATAATGTTATTAATTGTTTTTGTGTTTAATTCGTAGAACTCCATTTAATTATTTGAAAAATTTAATGTAAACCAAATTTAATGATGTTATTATCAAGTTCTGCAACTATTTTTAGTTTTTATTATTGTGACAGCTGTTTCAGTGTTTAAGGCCATTTTCAAGGCAGTTCGAAAAAATACTTGCAGAACTTAATAATAACATTATTAAATTTGATTTACATTAAATTTTAAAAAAAATATGACAATATTATCCAAAATCATCATCATTTTCACTTTTCTTAATGAAAGCGCCACAGCATAATTTTGTAATGACTACATATTTGAACAATAATTGGGTGTTAAATGTGCAAAGAATTAAAAAAATAAATGATTACCAACTATTTATCGAAATATAACATTCATTTATACTTCGCACAGAGACACGGGGGTTTTTGGCAAATAGTGTGTACATGCTTATAGTCCAATTCCAGTTGGTTGAGGCGTTAAATAAGAAAAATCGCTTCGTTCCACCAAACAAAGACCCGATAAACTTCCCTACAACGGCGTACCCTTACTTAAATTGATTGAGAACTATTTAGAACTACAATACAAAGCGTAGAGAATTCTTTTTTTACAATTTACACCTGCTACGCAATACAACAGCCTTCACAAAGTAAGTTGGTCAATTCGGAAAAAACAACCCCATAATGGGCAAACTACGAAAGGGCAAGCTTTTGGTAAGAAAACAATTTGAGAGCACGATTACAGTTCGTTCTAGCTACGCACTTTTAAATCTGATAACGCGGTTATTGCTGGTCCTTCTCGCGTATGTCTCCTACGTATTTTTTTTTTTTTTTTTTTTTTTTTAATATAATAATTTTTTTTTACAGAGAGTATATAAAAATAAGACATGATTCATATAGTGTAACAAAAAATATATTATAGCTATTCCTCACCATAAAGAAACAAGGTTCTTGTGTTTGGTGAGTGATTATCGCTTAATTAATCAAATCATAACTTAAAATATTGTTGTACAATAGCAGGAAAATATGAATTTGTCGTGTAAATTTTGTAATTTATCACTAGTATTAGTATTAAAGAAAATGAAAAGAAAGTAGAAGAAAAGAAGAGAAGATAATAATAAAAGACAAAAAAAAATCTAATAATAATAATTTTTTTTTTTTTAAATTGTTACAGTAGTTTGAGGTAATTTTTTAATCTATGTTGAAATTCATGGATATTTTCTATAATTTTAAGATCAATTGGCAGATTGTTAAAAAAAGTTATTCCTAGATATAGGTATGTGTTTTGCGTATGCTTAGTATTGAATGGCGGGATTTTAATGTTTTGTTGATACCTTGCGGATATATTAAATTGTAATTTATTTAACGTTTTTCTTTAAAGATTTGAATAATTGCATATTTTTTATAAATTTTATCTACTGTAGGTACATTGAATATTGTAAAAAGCTTTTCAGTGGAAAATGATGATGGTTTTTTAAAATTACCTTTATTATCAATCTTTGAATTATTTTAAGTGGACTTAAAATATTATCATATGTTCCCCCAGCCAATAATTCCATATTGTAAAATAGACTGAACAATTGCATAGTACACTCTTTTTAGGTTTTCTAGTCTAAGAATATTTCTTAGTCTTATAAATATATATATACTTTTTCTAATTCGTTTAACAAGTTCACAAATATGTGTTTTCCATTTAAAATGCTGGTCTATATATACACCAAGGTATTTAATTTTGGAAGTTTGACTAAGTATTGAACATGCTTGATTACAATTGATTCTGTTGCAGTTACTTTGGTGTATTATAATTTTTATTTCTGGTTTTGATTTAAATTTATTGATAGAGAAAGGAATAAATTTTGTTTTTCCAGTGTTAAGGGAGAGTAGATTATTATCGAACCACTTTTTTAATATATTAATATCAGTATTTGCTAGCTTGTTAATAGAATTCCAGTCAGTACCTTCAATTATTATGACAGTGTCGTCAGCATAAGATATTATTTTTCCGTTTAGCTTTTGCATGAATATGTCATTTACATAGATGATAAAAAGTAGAGGTCCCAGTACTGTACCTTGAGGTATGCCAAAATTACTTGTTTTTTTATGACTAAGTACCTCGTTTATTTTTACCACTTGAGGACGTTTGTAAAGATAGCTTTTATCCATTCCAGAGCTGTACTATTTATTCCGATGTTGCTTAATTTAATTATAAGTTTGTCATGAGATATGCTATCAAACGCTTTTTTGAGATCTATAAAAATTCCAAGGCATTTTAGTGATTTATCTAATGAAGTGTGAATAAGGCTAGTTAATTTTGAAATTGCATCCTGTGTGCTTTTACTTTCCATAAAGCCGAATTGATTTTTGTGAATTATGCTATTACATTTTATAAACTGGTTAAGTCTTTTTTTTACAAGTTTTTCAAAAATTTTTGCAATATTTGAGATTACTGAAATGGGACGGTAATTATTAACATCTTCGGGATTACCAGACTTAAATATTGGAGTTATGGTAGTTTGTTTGTAATTACATGGAAATACTCCGCATTGGAAACTTGTGTTGATTATATGCATTAACGGTTTAGAAATTTTGTTTTTAATATTTTTAAAAATGTTAATTGTAATTCTATCAAAACCTGGGGCAGAGCCTCCTTTCATGCCGTTTATAATAGTTACTATTTCGTCCTCTGTGGTGAGTTGAAATGTTGACATTTTATTTTTAACATCAACATTACAGTCTGGAATTGTTATATTTGGATCTTTGTGTATGAGATTAGCAAGATTTTCTCCTATATTTGCAAAGAATTCGTTAAATATATTTGCAGCTTTTAAAGGGTTCTCCTTGCAACATGTTTCCGAATTATCATGAATAATAGTGCTGATTTCATTGTTTTTATACTTTTTTTGTCCATTATCTCATTTATAATCGTCCATACTCCTTTGTCATTTTCAACCTGTATCAACTTCTGTTTGTAATAGCTTTCTTTTGTATGTTTTATGATATATGAGAGTTTATTTTTATATGCTTTAAAATGTTTCTGTAAATGTTCATTATTTGGTTGTTGATTAGTTAATCTATATAGAGCTTGCTTATGACGTACGGATACTATTAAACCGTGAGTTATCCATGGTTTTATAGGTTTGAAGTTAGGTAGTTTGGATTTGGATATGACATTATTTGTTGAGTCATTTATGAATTTAGATAATTTTTCTTCAAACATTTTACAACAAACATTGATATCATTACATTGATATAAATCAAGCCAATTTTCTACTTCTAATTTACATTTTAACGTATCCATGTTAAGTACTTTTTTTAAAACATTTTCTTGTTTAAATGGTGGAAAAGTTGGATTACAGAATTTATAATTGAATATACATGAATAATGATCAGTGATAGTTGTATGAATGACAGCGGATATAATATTTTGGATATCAGAAATATTTGTAAATATATGATCTAAACATGAAGGTCGTTGACCTCGAACGTTTATAGTATATGAATTTATGCACGGTAAATAATTAAGTTCCGCTAACATGTTTAGATAATTATCTTTATCCTTACTAGAGTATTTTTTTGCAATATTTAAGTTCATATCTCCAACAATAATATTATTTTTATTTCTAAAATTTAATAATATATTTTTAATTCATTTATAAATTGTGATATTACTGATGCATGAGTGCGATAAACGGCAATAATATTATAATATTTATTTTGGTCTTTAAACTCAATATTTAATAGGTTTACATTATGAAAATTGTGTATCTCTTTAATGTTGAGTACATTGTAGCGGTTAGATATGAATATTGCAATACCACTGTTTTTGTTTAACTTTGTTGTTGTTGTATAGAAAAAGTACCCCGCAAGATTATAATTCAGTTCGCCGGCGGAATGTGTTTCTGTTAACACTATAACGTCCGGAAAATAATTTAATGTTTTTAAAGATATTATTAATTTATCTAAGTTCTTTTCGATACTTCTTATATTAGTATGAAATAAGGTAAATCCTTTATCAGAGCAAATTAGATTTAAATCTCTTATGGAGTGGTATAATCTTTCTTCTATAAATGTTTTTTATCTAAAGCATTACATATAAAATCAGTCATTTTGAAGTTAGTATGAGGAGATATAATTTACCATATTTATTCGTAGTCGATGCGCTCTCTAGCGATTTGAAGCATTTTTTGCCGGTAAAGACATTTTATACTGTCAACCCGGTGTTCGGTGGAATAGTTCAATTTAAATCTTTTATTTTGCACACAGCAATTGTTGCAAATTGGGTTTATTTCTCTGTTTTCGCAGTTCGAGAGTATATGTTCCTTAGTACAATGGGGGCAAATGGGTGGCTGCGTCCTGTCGAGACATCTTTGGGCTGTATGGCCGAACTTAAGGCAGTGATAGCATTGTGTGAGTGGGTTACAATCTTCGACGTACACTCGTTGGAATTTTATATTTATTTTTTTTTGTCTAATAATATTCTTCTTAATTTTCCGGTTGTTTGTATGATGAAGTTTGTGGTATCGTTTTCTTTACCTTCATTATATTTGTTTTTTAACTCTTTAATGAGTTTAATATTATTTTTGTCTTCTTGATTTAATTCTTGATTTTGTTGTATAATTCCATGTATAATATCCTCTTCAGTCAATTGGCATTGGAGCCTTTTTAACATCAAGAACGGTTTCTTTTTTTTTATTTCTTCCGCCGAAATCTCCTTTCCAGTTATCTTATTTATTTCGTTGGTTAATATTTCTGCATCTTCTTTTTTTTTGGCATGAAATTATCATTTTTTTTCGCCAATCTTTTTAACTCCGTTGACTCCGACTTTAATTTTAGTTAAATCAATATTTTTTTGAACTTTTGTTTTTATGCTCTCGGCGTTTAAGGTGTTAGATGTTAATAAAATTGAGTATTTCGGTTCAATGTTCAATTTCGTGTCCGCTGGTTTCTTGTTGTCACACACTTGGGCGTATGTTTTTTGGTGGGTTATTAGAATTTCTTCGAGTTTCTTGGTGTATCGTTGGTCATTAATAATCATCGTTTCTTGTAAATCTATGATTTTTTTTTGTAGACAGATACGCTCATTTTGAAATATTTCTTCCAGGGATATTAAACTTTGCTCCAACGATGTTTTTACCTTGGAATCTTTTACGGAAGTAATTTTATTTATTAATTCTATAATGTTTTTAATGATTTCTTGCGTTTCCATTTTGTTTATGTAGATCGCCCGGTGGGCGAGATATTGTTTGTACACTATAAATTTTTGATCACAATTATCACCAATATACACGACTGTACTCCTTCGATGCCGGAGCGTTAATGAGCGTATTGAAACAACTTATTAATAAAATCAAACGCTCTAACTCTGTGTAAATCACTTTATTTGTAATTCATATTGTGTATTTTCAGAGAGCACTATAGTTGTTAATGATAACAGAAACGCGAAAGAATTAACACTGTCACATGGGAGATCTTCGTATGGATGTGAAACGTGGATACTTAATGCTAGAGAGGTCTATAAACTGAACCTGAAGTAACGAGGGGTGGAAAGATGCATCACCCGAAAAGAACCGAAGGAAAGGAGACGATAAGGAGGTAAATTAAGGTAAGAGACATAATTGAATACAATAAAAAAGCTAATAGCAGTGGAAAAGAAACATCACTAGGAAGATGGACCACCGTCATTGGTGCACAAGAGAATCAAGAATATAATTAAGTCGGAAACAGATGGCAGCTCAAAGCATGGAAACGAAAAGAACGAATGCACCTTGGAGACATGAGACATCTAAAATTTGACAGATAGTGGAGAAAATAATTCTGATTAAGATGGTTTTCTTTGATTCTTTCGGAAAAGGGATAAAACAATTCACCTTCAACAAGAGTAACCCCATTATTTTTGTCAGTAATAACGATTTTTTTTCTTAGAAAATCTTTTGAATTAAACAAACCTGCGAGAATTAAAAAATAAAGAAAATCGCATTTCATTCTAATGGAGAGAGCTTTTTTGTTCCAGACTACAGACGTGGAAAGGGATGACAGATGGAAAAATCTGAGAATTCTGCAGAAATAATCAACCCTTGTTCTATTCCCACAATAGACCTTAAGAAATGATTTTCATCCCTTAGTAAAAATGTAGACATATAACAAAACACCAAAAGGAAGCATTTTCCCAGCTAAGCCTATTTATATTCAACCATCTATTGAGACCCGGCATTAATGGGAGAATATTTAGATTGATGAGAAAGCGAATATATTAATAGAATGATAAAAATCATTTTAATTTTAATATTAAAATAAAATGTTCATTCCCTGAGCGACACTGACAAATTAGTGTTGTTAATGAAGATGCCCAAAACATAAAAATGAAACAAGTAAAAATAATGAGATTGCAAAGATCCCAATATGTACCTCAAGTAAATATAAATTAAAAAACTGTATGATATTAGAAGCAGCAAAAACGCTCGAACGGTGAGCTACGGCATTATGGAATTAGCACAGTTATCTATCTGAACTTTCAGGATCATTTTCAGTTAGCTAAATCTTCGCTTTCTAACATAAGCTACAGACCTTGATAAAATATTCATTAAACTCTAAAAAAATCAGATGAAACGCCAAAATGTGTGTCCATACTTTTCAATTGTTCATTAAGAAAACTCAGAATTCTTCATGTAATAATAATAATAATAATTGAATGATTTGTATATCGCCGTTTTTGTGTAAAATCACCTCAAGGGCGCTGTACAAATATTATTGCATATTCTCTCTCTAAGTATGTACACACAGATTCAGAAAAACATACTTACCTGGCAGGTTTCTTCAGATGAACACAGTTTTATTAGAAAACTTATGTTTAGAGAAGATATGATTTTTACAGTTGATATTTTATCCTCCGTT
Source organism: Halesus radiatus (assembly GCA_022606495.2). Taxonomy (NCBI): domain Eukaryota; kingdom Metazoa; phylum Arthropoda; class Insecta; order Trichoptera; family Limnephilidae; genus Halesus; species Halesus radiatus. Next base: position 42,724 of record JAHDVE020007589.1, read on the forward strand.
TCCATGGATATTACGTTTATTAGAAGATTAGTGGCACAAGAACAGTTGGTATTTATTTGAGGTATATATTTTTTTAAGAATTAGATATTAACAATTTTTTTACACATTTAGTCATTTACAGTGTTGCGGGCTGTGGACGCATTTGCTCACCGGTGCGTGATATTTTTTGCTTATTCTATAAGTGACTTTAGGTAATTACTAATGTAATGTGATACTTCGCCGTCAAATGTAAACAGCTAATTAAATTCACGAGTAGCTATTAAAGTCTTCAAATTAAAAACTTTAAGAAAACCATTGATCATTTAAATTAGTACTAAAATGGAAAAAATTGTTTGGCACTGTTTCAAGAGGAAATTGCTCGGCCTCTCTCCGGCCAATTGACGCAGTCTTTTCCCCGAATTTAATCAAAGGCGGCAATTATTGCGGCCCATTTGGGGAGCACAAGGCTTTTGCATCGGGTGTGCGATGACTATCAGACGGAACGGGGCATATGTTGCAACCCATGGCGGTGAAGGGTCGCCTATGTTGTCTTTCTAAAGGAAAGACAACAGAGTTGGAAGTTGCGCTGGAATCCCCGCCGCTCCGAATATTGTATTGTAAAAATTGTTGCTTCAGAATATTATCTCCATTAAAATTATTATGTTTAATTCTGTTTATAAAATTTGAGAAAATAAAACGTAATACCTACCCGTCTCAGAACGGACATCGTTTAGCGAAACGGGTAAAAAATTAAAGGTCAATAAAGGTCCGGGTTGTCGGAAATAAAATGAATAATATAAGATATTATTTTACGATTTTATGCCGACTTGTGTTTTGAGACTATAAAAAGCAAAAACCTGTTTTTTAAGCAACAAAGAGTCTCGAACGGTGAGCTCTGGTGTCCTACAGCTTTTTCTATTCGTAACTTCATGGTCAACGCAAAGTAATTTCCACCATAAACTAGCTTTAAAATATCCATTCAACTGTTAAAACTAAAAAGAGACGACGTTCTGATTTTTCCATTAGAAATAATATTTAGTGAGAAAAATTAATTTGAAAATAGTGGCCAGGGCAAACTCAAGCAGAAAAATTATTTCAATAATAAAAGTCGAGTCTTATTCATAATGTTCATAATTATACTGATGATACGCTGAAGTCATTATCAGAACGTGATTTAAAGATGATTAGAAATCATATAAGCAAAGCCCTTGGATAAATACAAAACTCTAAAAACGCTTTATAATAAATAAAATAAATACTTCAAACGAAATAAAAGATAAAACATCATTTGATTATAATTTTCCACACTCAATAAAATATTAAAGCTACATATTTAGACATTTCCACGAATAATAGAATATATTTGACAAAGCGTGAAATATGAAACAGATATAATGAAAATTCCGATGAAAAACGAAAAAACGAGACGTGTTTCAGTCATATGTCCAAAAAGGATAACTCCCACAAATAGGGGTGGTTAAATTCGAGACTGTGTGCAAAAAGACACTACCCTTCGAAAGGTTTCCGACCCGACATCAAGTAAACACATTCCCACCTTTTAACTAGAAAGTGAAATGTGTATTTAGGAGTTGAAGATATTATTAACAGCTCGGTATTGTGTGCCTGGGCCCAGGTATTCGTATTTTCCGGGAAAGCAGGTCACACCAAACTCCATTCAGGCATTTACTGGCAGTAAAACTTAGATTCTCACAAATACAGCGCTCATTTTTACCGTATAATACAATATAAAGTTAGGTCCCATTAACTCGGCGGTTCGCAGTCACCGTGTGTCGGCCGGCACGCAGTTTAAAGGCAATAAGAATTTAATTAAACACATTTTTATACGAAATTATATGAATTTAATAAGGCGGCAGTTAAAGCTCTGGTCGCGGGTTTATTACGAGAATGAAAATTGAAAGGGTCTGCGTGTTTTTTCAGTGGTATCCTAAAAAAATCTTAACTTTGTTAAAGCTATGAAAAAATAAGTTTTTCAAGTATTCACAGCTGATTAATTTCTCCTCACTGTGTTTATATTTTTCAGGTTTAATGTAATACATACTTTATATAACATTATAGTAGTTTCACTACTCGTACCACATCGGCCTCTACAAAAATAATACTATATTTTTACTCATTTTGGCTTCACGGGAAAATTTTACATTAGACTTACTTTACTACCCGGTTTCGTCGGTTAATTAGATCGATAAATATGGAATGAACAATATAGCGCTCTCTTATGTTTGGCAAAAAGCCCAAAAACTGATGCGATGAACCAGAAGATCCGTAAAGAAAAAGCTGTGCAAATTTAATGAGGCGAGAACTCATCATTTGATAGTAGTTATTGTTGCTTCAGATTAAAAAAAAAATGACTTTCAGCTTTATATATTATAAGAAAAGCTATTTTTTTTTTCAGGGAATTTTTTTAATGTTTTCTTATGAAAAAAGCCTGAAGCAATCGAAATAATGTCGATAGATTTTCTTCTGGGACGAACGGGAAATGAATTGCACTGTGGCGTTACCTAAGCATAAGTTCTGCATACCGCATTGGTATCCCCAGCTAGCCGGCGATCCGCGGCCAGGCTTCCCGATTGCAGAGCCAGGCTGCTTACATTCGTTTCCCAACCTCGTCCGGTTTAACACCGTCCTTCAGTGTTCTAGTACCGCGTCTTCTGATATTTTATTATTTAAGTAAAAAAGAAAATATTAATATTCGAGTCGTTTTAATACCTTCCTTCACCAGGTTATACAGTCAGATATACATATTCACCCCATATTTATATTGGTGAGCCCTACGTGGTAGCTGGGGAAACCAGAAGTATCGCATGTCTATATATTCCACTGAAAGCAAAGATATTTTCCTTACCATGACACTATAATATGTACAATTTGCCAGGTCACAATCTGCAACGTAAAGTTTTTCAATTATGGCGGTATTAGAGGCTCAACTCGATTCAATCAACATGGGCAGATTGGCTCCCCGCGGGGAGATGGCCATAGAGGGAAAATTCATCAGCCCCTTCGATCATCCGCTTACCTCCATAATCCCTTGTCATCGGGGAGCTGTACAACGCAATTTGTTGCATAGTTATGGGGCAGGGGTGCGCTAATTGTGGTAGACGTACTGGAAGTGGTCCCTACAAATATCATTAAGGTGTTAAGCTCTAGTTATTGTACAATCCGTATGAACTCTGTGATACTAATGAAATAAATCAGCGCAATAACATGCGGCCTACGTGTTCGAGCGGTTAACATCATCGACCACGAATCCTAAGGTCGCGGGTTCGAATCCCGGCGAACGTAAGTAAATTTTATGGAATTAATGGTAACCGGTCAATTCGGCACACTTTTATGTCATGAAAAATTATGCAAATAAAACTTGGTTAACTATGTACAGCGCCCTTGAGGTGATTTTTCACAAAAACGGCGCTATACAAATCATTCAAATATTATCCTGAGAACGCGGCTAATGGCCTCTGACAACACGGTGGTAACCGCAGCCTACCAGCGCCAAGCGCCACTCCTCAGCGAGCGCTGGGCCCGAGCTCACTCAGAATTAAGTCCGACGAAACCGTGTTTTTTTTTATAACTTTTACATTATTATTATTATTATTATTTGTTTTCGAATATTATTTACCTTATACGTTATGTTTGAACCTCTATTTATGTACAAAATATATAACCATATG
>JAHDVE020007590.1:0-26990 GCA_022606495.2 Halesus radiatus
TTATAGGAAAACTGTATGAATGCATAATTTTATTTTGATTGTGGGGGCACTTATTTATAGGAAAACTATATAAATGCATAATTTTATTTTGATCGTGGGGGGCACTTATTTATAAGAAAACTATATGAATGCATAATTTTATTTTGATCGTGGGGGGCTCTTATTTATAGGAAAACTATATGAATGCATAATTTTATTTTGATCGTGGGGGGCACTTATTTATAGGAAAACTATATGAATGCATAATTTTATTTTGATCGTGGGGGGCACTTATTTATAGGAAAACTATATGAATGCATAATTTTATTTTGATCGTGGGGGGCACTTATTTATAGGAAAACTATATGAATGCATAATTTTATTTTGATCGTGGGGGCACTTATTTAACTTTATGGAAAATGTACTATAACTATTTAAAATATAAAAAATATTTTCGTTTTTCTATATCTTTTTTTTTGAAACTTGAGACAGAAAAAAATATATGAAACCATTCTGGGGAAACTACTTTTATATTAGATTTATATAAAATTTTAAATACTAAAACGCATTATCTGGTAAGACATTTGTTTTGTAAAAAATAAGTCAGTAATTACGAAATTACAATCAACTGGCACGCGGCGTGACAAATATGGAAAACTCTCCGGTTTTTAGCGATTTCTCGTTCGAAAGTCCCGGCTTGCGAGGGGTTAATATTCTAATTTCAATAATCTGTCATAATTCAAATCGTTCGATTTTGACTTGTATTCTCCCACATCTTTCACTGCACTGGGGTCTATTAGGGTGTGAACTCCATTTAGTCTAACCGATGTATCGAGTAATAATGTATGACGCCAATCATATTGTAAAGCCCGGTGCTTGGGCGCTTTTGACGCAGAATTTTTAGGGACATATAAAAAAGCGCTTTATTGCCTTCTGCACAGAAGCGACAGATCCGCGACCTTCCTTAAACCTTTCATTTGACTGTCTCCAAATTAAATTTTTCTAGGCTGACACCTCCAGGGATCGAGCTTCATTTACCCACCTAAATCTCAAGGCCAGGACACTGAAACAAATTAGCCTCTAACTTTTATGAGATCCTTTATTTATTTATACCAATGTTTTTAAAAGTTTTATTAAATTAATATTAAATATTTGTAAAGAATAGGAGGGCCTCATAGAAGTAAATAGTTACAAAACATATTTAAAAGAAAAAAGAACGAATGCACTTGTGAAGAATTAGAAATAATTTCCTTTGTGCGTAGGTACCCACGTCCGACTGTGAACTTAAGGGACAAGCAATAAAGTACCTATCTATACATACATTTGTGCGTAGGTACCCACGTCCGACTGTGAACTTTAGGGACAAGCAATAAAGTACCTATCTATATATATACATTTGTGCGTAGGTACCCACATCCGACTGTGAACTTTAGGGACAAGCACTAGAGGTGGGCGTTTCAGTTTCATTTTCAAAATAACCGAAACCGTTTCGGTTTCTTAAAATAAACGGTTTCTAGAAACCGTTTAAAAATAACGTAATTTTTTTTCAAATACATAAATATAAAATAAATAAAAGTTATCGTCTGTTATAATTACGTTGAATGATAAAAAGTAATATATGTAGGTTGTTTAGATACTATAAATCATAGGCATCATGGCTTCCTATTAAAAATATATACATGAACTTACCAAAATGTGAGGACGGGGTTGGGGTCAACTTTAGCGATAATTTAAAATAAAGTCAATCACAAATAAGGCCACAAAAGTATGCACACACTCTGATAATATTATATACTTCAATTATAATAACGGCCAACTGAGATTCAATATTAGTACTACAGCATTCATTTATATTATTATTACATCACTTTATTTTTAGGTTAAATATTTTAAGTTAACTATTTTTATGAGTTTTAAAAGATTCAAAATTTATTAATATTCAAGAACATCAGTTGCTCGACTTTTTTGGATTTTAATCTTGTTCTTCTGTCACTTAAAATTAATCCTGTCTTTGAAAACATTCGCTCACAGGGAACTGACGTCGCCAAGAAGTTACATTTGTTGCGGAATATTTTGGATAGATTGGGGTACACATATTGATTTTGTCTCCACCATTCTAATGGATTATTTTGTCGTGGCAATAGGGGCTCTTCCAAAAACATTATCACTTCTCGTGATGCTCTGGAATGCGAGGAACTGGCGATGCTATGGTGTTCACAATCGGTATCAAAATCAAATAGAATTGATAGTTCGGGACGTTTTGTGGGGGTAATATTAACATATTGTGGTATTATCTTAACTTCTCCCGCTTCTGCATCTAAGAGTTCAATGACTAAATCGATGGCTTTCATCTTAGCATTCTCAGCCGCTGACGTTCTTTTAAATGCACGCGCTTTGAATCTCGGATTCAATAATGTGCACAATGCTAAGGATTCATTTTGATCAATGTCGTTGAATCTATCATTTATTCCTAATATTAATTTTGCCACGACTTGTTTTGCTTGTGCACCTAAAATTTCTTTCGATAAAATTTCACAAACTTTCAATAGGCCCGATGTTAAAACAATAACAAGACTGCCAGTCATGTATTTTTCCCCGCTGATGTTTTTCGTAACCTGCTCAAACGGTTCCAAAATCTCGATTAATTGCTTGCACAGTTTCCAATCTTCAGGTGCAAGACACGGTAGATTTTTGTTAATTACGGCTATCGTACATTGTACAGGTTCTTGAAGCTCCGATAAGCGTTTTAACATATAATATGTTGAATTCCATCGTGTCGGAACTTCTTGCAGTAACTTCTTTGGTTGTACAACTCCCGAATTTAATTGATATTTTAATAATTTTTCAGTAGACAGGTTACTTTTTTTTGAAATGTCTAACGATTGTTTTAAATTTATTGGTTGTATCTGAAACAATTTTTAACGCATCTTGAACGATTAAGTTTATTTTATGTGCATAACAGCCAAAGTGTTTCCACTTGAGAATGTCATTTATAGCACCCTTGATGTTAGATGCATTATCGGACACAACAACTAGCACCTTTCCACCTAACTCCCACTTTTCCACGATCCTTTTTAATTCTTTAGCCAACTCTACACTTGTGTGGGGCCCGCTAAAAGAGGCACCAGTAAAACGGTTTGAAGTTCAAAATTTTTCGTAAAAAAGTGTGCCGTTATAGCCATGTAACTCTCGGTCGTGGAAGAAGACCAAAGATCTGTAGTTAAACAAACACTCGTTGCCTCAGTTTTTAACAAGTCTACAACTTTAATAACACATTTATCGTAATGCAATGACAACAAATTATTTGACACGTATTTTCTGCTGGGTAAAGTGTATGAAGGAATTACACCAGCCATCAATTTGACGAAACCACTATCTTCAACCATGCTGAAGGGTTGAAGATCTTCTATAAAGAGGCCCATAACCAAATCGTCAATTTGTTTTTTCTCCCGCGAACTAATGTTTTTGGAATAAAAGACATAATATTTTGCTGTGTCTTTTTTCCAAGAGAAAAACCTGAAGTGCTGGCTGTGACCTGTGTTTTTTCAACTGACTGAGCTGATAATTCAGAAGCACTCACACTCACACTTGTTTGATCACTTTCGGTTATAGTTTGACTAGCCACTCTAGCCAGCGGAAGAATCACATTTTGCCGACCGGAGATTTCCGAATTGAACAAAGTTAAATATACTAGGGGATGTTTTCTCTTTAGGTGTATTTTCAAATTAGACACAGTAGATTTAAATGAAATGCGCGTCTTACATATATTATACTAGGCAAAATCATCCCCAGCAGTTTCGAAATGTGTCCATAGAACACTAACCTTTCTGCGTTTATGCGACGACATCATAGAAGTCGGTAAAATAGTCTTGATATAATAATAACAACAAATTATAAAACTGAACGAGGAACGACGGCACTTGTCAATGTCGCGTTAAGACAATGTTTCGCATACTAAACTGACAAAATGCTCAAATATTAAATCTCCCCAAACAATATATACTTTATGACTGCATGTATGGATTGAAAAGGGAATCTTCCAGAATGATCTAAAAATCGAAACAATAATAATCAATCTTGCGTAATCCGATGTCACCTAAAATGTGGCACTGAACAATCGAAGATTTTTATTTTGCCGGTGCCATATTTGATATTACCAAAATGCTTGGGCCCTTTTTGGAAAGATAATATTAATTATCTGCCACATTTTATTATTATTACTTACTTGAGACAAGCCATAAACAGATCTGTCGGCTTTTTTGAAAACATTCGGGTTTGAATTACCTAGCCAGATTAAGTAAAGGCGAATAGTAAAAATTAGAACGTTTTGCTTAATGAGCCACAATTCACTACGGTAAATAGTTTAACCTTTTTTCTACGTTACTAACATTAGCTGGTGGTGGTTCATTATATTGTATTTCATGAACACTCTCTTTTTACTTCAGAGATGGATTTACTCGGTGAAGTACGTACCCACGAAAGGAAAAGAGATCGCATCAAAAGGAACGGTGTTTGCTTGAGAATATATATTTTTTATCACTAGCAGGTCTGCCGTTTCTGTACATTACAATCATTACACTATTTTTTCCTTCTAGTCTAAAAAACACTTTACATTCTTCTTTCAAGTCGAGATACCCCGGCTGATATTATACGCGAATATACGGCATTTATAACTACGAGAACTAATTAACCATCATGCTTTTGCACAGCAGGGATAGGCAGAGAGGATAGACCGCCACACAACATTGTCTCGGTATAGACTCCTTGCTTCATTCACATTCATATATCGTATTATAACCGACTCCAGTATAATAATAATCGGATGACTTTTATAGCGCCGCTTTTGTGAGAAATCACCTCAGGGGCGCTGTACAAATATTACTTCCTATTCTTATATTACCTCTATTTTTGCCGTTTTTCAGCGCCCTTGAGGTGATTTTTCACAAAAACGGCGCTATACAAATCATCCAACTATTATTATTAGTATGTATTTGATTCACTTGATTATGTCATATATTCTTCGGGTGTCCCCGACTTCTTATACCATTGTCTTCCACGTCATATATGCTCTTTATATCTCTCTTCGGTCATCCGCTCAACGTGCCCAAAACATCAAAGAGTCCTTTCTTAATCTTAACAATTACGGAGAAAATAGTTATCATTCCCATAATTTAAATTTATAACCATGAAAGATAAAAATAATACCATGGTTGTAGAACAAATTAATTTTGCTAGATTCGTACTTATTTGCAGTTCCGAAATACTAAAACAACAAAAAAACAGCTAAAATCCTTATAAAATTATTTTTAGAAGTTGATGTCCACGAAAAATGAAGGTAAAAAGTAGCTCCCAAACTCGAAAAAGTTGGAAACCATTCTATCGTGATTATTAAACTACAACATTTCGCGGTGAACGATGCGGCGAAAGCGTTTGTTTGCAACGGGTCACGGCAAATATCGCATGGCGTTTGCAGTCGGGCGTTTAATTTTTTCGAAGCCGTTTTTCGAAGCCGTTTTTTGAATAAGCGTTTCACGAGAAAGCGTTTTACAAGAAAGCGTTATGTGTAACGGGTTACGGCATTTCGCGTTTAGCGTTGCGGGCCGGCGTTGCGGGAGGGCGTTACATTTTTTAAAGCGTTTTCCCGCAACGGTCAGAAACAGGGTGTCGGGAAAAAGCGTTTCACGCGAAAGCGTTCGTTTTGAACGGTTTACGGCGGTTACGAGTTTAGTAAATGTTGCGGGGCGCTGTTTTAAATGTTTCTTGCGTAATTCTCAAGCGAAGTATCCTCTACTGGAATCATTTCGCGCGGGTTTATTGCAGAAGTAGTTACAGATTTTTTTAAACGGTTTTTCTAAAATCCTCGAAACGGTTGCAACCGTTTCCTAACTTAAACGCTTTCATAAAAACGGTTTTACGTTTTTTTACTCACCTCTAACAAGCACTAAAGTACCCATCTATATATATATTTGTGCGTAGGTACCCACGTCCGACTGTGAACTTTAGGGACAAGCAATAAAGAACCTATCTATATATATATTTGTGCGTAGGTACCCACGTCAAACTGTGAACTTTAGGGACAAGCAATAAATTACCTATCTATATATACATTTGTGCGTAAAAACTTTGGGTTAAGCAATAAGTACCTATCTATATATACATTTGTGCGTAGGGTACCCACGTCGACTGTGAACATTAGGGACAAACAATAAAAGTACCTATCTATATACATTTGTGCGTAGGTACCCGTCCGACTGAACTTTAGGGACAAGCAATAAAGTACCTATCTATATATGTATTTGTGCGTAGGTACCCACGTCCGACTGTGAACTTTAGGGACAAGCAATAAAGTACCTATCTATATATGTATTTGTGCGTAGGTACCCACGTCCGACTGTGAACTTTAGGGACAAGCAATAAAGTACCTATCTATATATGTATTTGTGCGTAGGTACCCACGTCCGACTGTGAACTTTAGGGACAAGCAATAAAGTACCTATCTATATATATATTTGTGCGTAGGTACCCACGTCCGACTGTGAACTTTAGGGACAAGCAATAAAGTACCTATCTATATATATACATTTGTACGTAGGTACCCACGTCCGACTGTGAACTTTAGGGACAAGCAATAAAGTACCTATCTATATATATATTTGTGCGTAGGTACCCACGTCCGACTGTGAACTTTAGGGACAAGCAATAAAGTACCTATCTATATATATACATTTGTACGTAGGTACCCACGTCCGACTGTGAACTTTAGGGACAAGCACTAAAGTACCCATCTATATATATATTTGTGCGTAGGTACCCACGTCCGACTGTGAACTTTAGGGACAAGCAATAAAGTACCTATCTATATATATACATTTGTACGTAGGTACCCACGTCCGACTGTGAACTTTAGGGACAACAATAAGTACCTATCTATATGTATTTGTGCGTAGGTACCACGTCCGACTGTGAACTTTAGGGACAAGCAATAAAGTACCTATCTATATATATATTTGTGCGTAGGTACCCACGTCCGACTGTGAACTTTAGGGACAAGCACTAAAGTACCTATCTATATATATACATTTGTACGTAGGTACCCACGTCCGACTGTGAACTTTAGGGACAAGCACTAAAGTACCCATCTATATATATATTTGTGCGTAGGTACCCACGTCCGACTGTGAACTTTAGGGACAAGCAATAAAGTACCTATCTATATATATATTTGTGCGTAGGTACCCACGTCCGACTGTGAACTTTAGGGACAAGCACTAAAGTACCTATCTATATGTATTTATCATATCAAAGTACCCACAACAGATATATTTTTAAAATTTCTATATTTGAGATGCGATGGTTTACTTTTGCGGGCCATTTTTGAAAGTGTAACTAATTTATGCGTTGAGTAAAATTTTAAAAAGAAAAAAACACTTTTCCAAATTAATCCAGCGTATATTTTCCTTGAATACCGATTTATTTATTTATTTGATTTTAAAATCCATTTACAGAAAGTATTTTATAATTATAAATAATGCCAAATACTATACTTTTATAATATACTACACTGCACTGCACTGCACTGCATTGCACTGCATTGCACTGCACTGCACTGCACTGCATTGCACTGCACTGCACTGCACTGCGCTGCACTGTATTACACCACACTATGCTTACTACCTACCTAACCAACAATTCATGATTTAAAATTAGGGAATAATATAGAAAAAAAAAGAATTGCAGGCGTCCCACAACGATCGGTTCTGTCTCCGACATTGTTTTTGTGGCACATCAATGACCTCTTGACATCTGCACCAATCCATTGTTACGCGGATGACAGTACAGTCCATGACAGCTTTTTGTTTGACAAGCCCCCAAAGGGCACACAAACTCCAACAGCTCGGAGGGCTTTGAAACAGAGAATGGACGGTTACCTCGAGAGGGTCTTCTCTTGGGGTAAGAATAACCTCGTCGAATTTAATGTTTCAAAAACCCAATCATGTCTGATTACGTCTAAAAGGGATCGAAATGACAATCTAGTCTCCTTTAATGGAAGCAATCTTCCCAACAAGCCCTCTATTGATATGCTCGGTGTAACCTTAAGTGACCAGCTCAGGTATGGGGGCTCCATCGAAGCCAAAGTAAAGTTAGCCTCTTAGAAGCTGGGCGTACTGTACAGAGCCCACAGATACTTTAATAGTACACAACTGAAGACCCTGTACAAATCGCAAGTGCGCCCCACTGTAGAATTTGGCGACCACCTCTGGTCGGGAGTCCCAAAATATCTGAAGAAAACCTTCGACTCTGTGCAGAAACGGGTGGTCCGTTTGATAGATTCGCCTATCTTAACAAACGTGTTGCAATCTTTGGAGCACAGACGTCAGGTGGGAATGCTGTCCTTGTTTTACCAGTATTTTAATGGAAGATGCTCTGAGAAATTAGCGTCTTTGATCCCTTCGGCACCGGTGCATAGTCGTAAAATACGCCAAACGCGTGCCCAACATTTGCACACAGTCGACATTTGTCATATGAGAACGGGTCGCTTTTACGACTCGTTCCTGTGTTCAACAGCTCGGCTGTGGAACGATCTGCCAGCCTCTGTGTTTCCTCCATCCTACAACATGGGTCTCTTCTAGACCCAAGTTCACTCCTTCCTATCCTCTAAAAGACCCTCCACACAGCATCCCCAAAGTTGATATAGACCTTGAGGGAAATTATTTCCTTCTCCTGTGTGGAGTTACTGTAAAAAAAAAAATTAATTTGCAAGCAGAAAATTATGAATTTACATTAATAATAATATAATTTGATGACCCCCGTTGGGTGCAGTGGCGTACTGTCCATAAAGGCTAAAAAGCCGTGCCTACCCTAATAAAAAGAAACCATTAAAATAAATTTAAAAAATAACCAAACAAAATTTAAAAAATGCGACCAATTTCTGATGATGCTTTTTTTCCATGAATTTGGCAAGGAACTTGTACGCTCATTTATTTGATTGTTCAACTATCACAAATTGGCCATTTTCTTCTTTTTTAAGGAAAGGAAGGAGAGGAAGTTCTGGGAAGGAAAATCTATTTAAGAGTTCATTCAGTATGAACACATTGCTTGGCCATTTTCTTCTTTTTTAAGGAAAGGAAGGAGAGGAAGTTCTGGGAAGGAAAATCTATTTAAGAGTTCATTCAGTATGAACACATTGCTTGAAATGGCTTTTGCCTTGTTTAGTGACCAGTTCCGAATAGCTAGGTACTTCCCCTGCCCGCTACCCTCAGCCTCAGTGGCGCAACATTTAATTTTAGGGGGCCCAGATTACACCACAAATGAAAATATGCTTTGCATTAGGACCTTAAAAGTTTCGCATTATTTTTGGCAAATTTAAGAAACGTAGCAGGGAACTTTTTCTTTTTTAAATTTGAATACTGTGAAATTCGCAATTTTCAGGCAATCAATGCAAATGTTCATGTTTTTCAAGTGATTTTCTGGTATTTTAAAATAAGAATGTAATTTCTTTGGTAAATTTTGTTGCAAAATGTCAGCGCTTTATACTCATCAAATGCTACAATTTTTTTTTTTTATCTTGGAAAAATTACAATAGATATATTTTTTTGAGCAGGGCCCGGACCCTGTAGGTATGCGCCACTGCTCAGCCTCACAATATACCCTTTTTGGGGATGCCATAGTCTCCCTGGCTCCAGATGGTTGGGAGCAGTCAGAAAGAAATTGGACCTGGTGGCGCTTTGCCGAAGTGATGGAAAAATCATAATGCAAAGAAAACATACCATGACCGTTAAACTCTGTTCGGTTGGAACATCATATCTATATTCTTCCTTCCCGTGTCCATAATGAAAAGAAAACATACCGTGACCGTTAAACTCTGTTCGGTTGGAACATCATATCTATATTCTTCCTTCCCGTGTCCATAATGCAAAGAAAACATACCGTGACCGTTAAACTCTGTTCGGTTGGAACATCATATCTATATTCTTCCTTCCCGTGTCCATAATGCAAAGAAAACATACCGTGACCGTTAAACTCTGTTCGGTTGGAACATCATATCTATATTCTTCCTTCCCGACCTTAATGCCAAAGAAAACATACGTGACCGTTAAACTCTGTTCGGTTGGAACATCATATCTATATTATTCCTTCCACGTGTCCATATGCAAAGAAAACATGCAGAGCCGTTAAACTCTGTTGGGTTGGAACAATCATATCTATATTCTTCGCTTCCGTGTCCATAATGCAAAAAGAAAACATACCGTGACCGTTAAACTCTGTTCGGTTGGAACATCATATCTATATTCTTCCTTCCCGTGTCCATAATGCAAAGAAAACATACCGTGACCGTTAAACTCTGTTCGGTTGGAACATCATATCTATATTCTTCCTTCCCGTGTCCGTAATGCAAATCTTAATACTTCTTTTGAAGTCAGTTAATTTTGTAATGGTTTTTATTGCTAGAGGGAGGATGTTAAATACTTATAGAGAAATATTGCAAATTTCTTTGTTCAAAAGTTGTTTTAGTTGTAGGTTGGTGGAATGTAAGTTATAATGTGGATTTTGTGAATCGACCCGAGTTTGTACGTGCAAACTTATCCTGGATTTTGAATGCGTAAATTAAAATATCTTTTGAATATAATTGTTTCAGAGACATTAAATTCAGGGCATTAAAAACATAGACTTTTGGAGTTCTGATGATATGATAACTGGTTTTACAGTGGAATCGCATAAACTTCCCCATCCAATCAGACCATATTGTAGATGAGATTGGCCTAAGGTGTAATAAATTTAAATTGGTTGTTCTTTGTCTAAAATGTTTCTTATTGATTTGAAAAAACAGGTAAGTTTTTTAAATTTGTTGTTTAAATTTTCAACTTGGGAGTTCCAATTTAAGTTTTGATCAATAATTATTCCTAGGTATTTTACCGTACTTCATTCAATTTTGGGCAGTTCCAACTAACTTCTTGTTTCACGTTTAAGCAGTTTTATGAATTTTTATGTTTAGGTTTGTGTTGAGGTCATTTGTCTTCTTGTTGTGGATTTTAAATTTAATATATTTAGTTTTTGCGTCATTTAATTTTCAGCAAGGAGAAGGGGCGGAGGGAGAGGAGGATGGGGAAGCAGCAGCAGGCGAGGGGGGAGAAGCGGGCGAGGGGGGAGAGGGAGGCGGATCGGAGCATGAGGTGACGGGATGTAAGTTGTTAACTAAATTAACTGCAATCGTCAACTTTTATGAAAATTGCAATGGTGGCTTACGTATAAGATTATAATATTGGAGTTTTCCCTACAGTTAAAATTCTTGCTATGTTGCCATTCCTTATCCAGAATATTCCTCGGTGAGAGAGAGATAGCATATCTGTTTCTATCTGGTTTCGGCTTCACTTCTCGCAACGTCTGCGAGTGTTCAAATGTCACACCATTTGCGGCGTGATTCATTTCCCCCGTGAAGATTACGATAGTACACTTATAGATTAATAAAGTCTTATTCAATTTATTGGAATAACTTAATGAATCTTATAAATCTCACTGTAACATTTAATTACTGAAGAAGATTATACTACATTGTAAAAAGGTATTAGTCCAATCTGGGAGTCGAACCCAGGACCTCTGTCTTACCAGGACAACGCTCTAGCCACTGAGCTAACAAGATTACGTCATTTTTATTGATATCATATTTCAAATCTAAGATTTAACAATATTATCCTCAACCCATATTATTGGCTGCTATCTTTTTGTATGATTGCAAAGTTCTACCCGAATATTGGTGTCTTTGTTAGTATTATCTTCCTCAATGATTAAACGTTACAATGAGGTTTATGAGCTTCAATAAGTTATTCCAATAATATTCTTTCCAGACTTTTAGAAAAGTTAATGTCCCATATAAATAAAAATCGCATAGAGGTATATCCGAGACACTATCTAGATTGCAAATATATTCATCGTAAGTCTTATTGCTTTTCCTTTTCTTTTTAGCTCAAAAAAGCAAAATGTCTGAAACAATCACCGTGGGTAAGTTAGGAACATTTTCCTTTTTTATGTACATATGTATTTAAGATATAAAAAAGAAAACATAATTATAATATTTTCCCGTAAATGGATTAATGTGATGTAAAGTAAACCCAACTGATAAATGAACAATGGTGGAGAGGTTTGACCGCCACACAACTGTCTCTGGACACACTCTTTGGTTCATTCACATTCATATATCATCTCATACATACTCTTCTGTTATTCTGACCCTTGACATGACCAGACTCAAGTATTTGATTCACTAAACTTGATAATGCCATGTCTTATTAAAAATTCCTCAGTTTGAGGAAGCAAACAACATGTTGTAAATCTATGCTGTATTACAAATAAATATTTAAAATAAATTTATTAAATTTGTCAATTTTCGCAGTGGAACACGTCGGGGAGGAAGGGGGAGAAGAAGTCAAAGAAGGTATGTATATATATATATATATATATATGTGACTGCACCTGGTGGAATTGTGTTTATTGTATTTGAGTGTGTGTTGTTTGTTTGCTGATTAGGCACGGCCAGCAAGACATCCTCCAAGCGCCTGTCGGTGGTGACCTCCTCACAGTACAACCTACTGGAACAGAAGGTCAGCCAGCTGGAGGGACAGCTCAGCGACACGGTGCCCAAGAATAAGGATCTCCTCTCCAAGTTTGTTGTCTACCATATTTATTATCAGCTTTTATCGGTCCTTTGTTGGATGTAAGACTCCTTACTTCTAACTGTCCATTGTTGGATATAAGCTTCCTAACTTCTAATTGTCCATTATTGGATATAAGATTCCTAAATTTAACTGTCAATTGTTGGATATAAGCTTCCTAACTCTAATTGTTCATTATTGGATATAAGATTCCTAACTTTAACTGTCAATTGTTGGATATAAGCTTCCTAACTTCTAATTGTCCATTATTGAATATAAGATTTCTAACTTTAACTGTCAATTGTTGGATATAAGCTTCCTAACTCTAATTGTCCATTATTGGATATAAGATTCCTAACTTTAATTGTCAATTGTTGGATATAAGCTTCCTAACTCTAATTGTCCATTATTGGATATAAGATTCCTAACTTTAACTGTCAATTGTTGGATATAAGTTTGCTAACTTCTAATTGTCCATTATTGGATATAAGATTCCTAACTTTAACTGTCAATGTTGGATATGAGGGTCCTAACATCTAATTGTCCATTATTGGATATAAGATTCCTGACTTTAACTGTCAATTGTTGGATATAAGCTTCCTAACTTCTAATTGTCCATTATCGGATATAAGATTCCTAACTTTTACTGTCCATGGTCGGATAAAAACCTCCCAACTTCTTGTTTTCGGCTGCGATTTTGATCCTGGTTTTATTGTCATCCAACCATCTTGTTTGAGGTTCCCTTCTCTTTTTTTTTGTCCCGTAGTCCCCAGTTAAGTTAGTATGCTCCTTGGCTCTGGACCCAGTGGTCAAATGTTCAAACATACATGTTTTGAGACACCATTCATCGAGATACTCTTTGAGCATCGAGCTCATCAGAGTTGAGAAGTTCTCCAGCATCGTAATCTGTTTATCTCAGTGTGATATTATTCCAGGACCCAGCGCGGCTCCAAGTCCGTATCGGAGATGTGGCAGATGATGAACATGGTAGCGCGCATGGAGGCGGCGGAGGCAGGCATGGAGAAGCTGTCCAGCATCATCGAGGACGTCTCCCAAGAGTGCAACCGGATCATGCATGAACTCGGCATGTCAACTGACGCCGCCTCCCAGATCAGCACAACTTCTACCACCGGTGACTCAATCAACTATTTAACTAACTAACTAACCATCACGCTGTTTTCTCTGCAGTGGTAAGCAGAGAAAACTCTGTTTTGTCACACAGACACGCCCACAGCACACACTATTGGTTTATCTGTTCAGTGGCTGCTGTAAAAATGAATCCGTATACAATATTGAGTATAATTTTATAAATAATGTTTAGTTTAAAGGTTCTAATGATTGATATCTACAGAAGCCAAAGGTCACAGTGGGGGAGGTCGCGGCGCGGCTCATGCTGGGGGAGGTCACGGAGGTCACGAGGGTCGAGACGAAGGCAGAGAAAGGAGGGGATCAGGAGGGTAAATACATTATTCGAATACATTATCTTCATTATTACTGAACATACTCTGACTTCTATATTAAAATGTTGCTATTTTTGCACTGTTATTGTGAATGCGTTATTTTTGTATCACTTTGTTTATACTGTATAATATTTAGTAATTTTATCCGATGAATATGTACCTTACAAGCACTGTAGGAGTAATGTTAATAGTAACTAAGAATGTATGTAGAATGTTAACAATATGTAAATAGAATATGTATATGAATAGAATATATGAATAGAATATTAGAAGAGAATATATGAATAGAAAATGTTAAGAATATGAAAGCAGCACTGTAGGAATACCATTGATAGGAGTTAGTAAATCAGTATTTTTAAGTAAAGCGCACTTGAAGTGAAATAACACTAACATTGGACTACATAAAAGATATGTTATTATTATTTGTCAGTATGTTTAGACAGCTCAATGATATTTTTAAGCTACATAGCTCATGTTGAAAACTTTGTCAGAGAGCTGAATGTGTACCTAAAAACCGCACACAGAAATTTTTTTGCACATTTAAGTACTCCGGAGCCTACCTTTAGAGAGTTTTTAGCAAGATATACAAAATGCAAAATAAAATTTTGTTTTAAATTATAACTGTTCTCTTCCCTAATTGCAACATGAATTTAGCAAATTGCAATTAGCCGTGCGAGCCCTCTAGAACATTGTCAACTATTAAATGTGTGTGCAGTCATTGATTAACAAAAGTATTGATAATTTTTCGGATATTGCATTATTATGTATGTAATTAGATACGACACTAGACGCTCGATGTGGCACTGACTTAAACCACAGCTTGGCCGGCCAAACAGTTGCTTACAAGCGGCTGTCGACCAATGACGTGTTGCTAGCCGAATGCTTCTGCCCAAAATGCTGAATTATTACTAATACCGAGGCAAAAACATTCTTGAAGTTTGTAAAAATTGCTGATTAAGCGAGAATAAGTTTTTTCCCTTAATTTTGAGGTTCACAAAACACAACAACTGCCACATTGCATTGCCACTACTAGAAAGTGTGATGCCCCGACTACACGATCGGCTAACCTCTCAACTTGAACGTTTGGATGATTGTGTAGAGGGGTAGTTCGTACGCATTGGGCCAATAGATAGCTCCGGCGGCGAACTAGTTGGCCCAACCTTCAAAATAGTTGGCCGAACTCGCACAAACCGCCCTCCACACATTGGCCGTTCAGTACGAGTTTGGCAGGCGATCCAGACGGATGTGCTGCGCGCAGAATAAAACATGACTGAACTATGTTTATATTGACGAAAAAAGACTCAAATATGCAACTAACCCCCAAATAAATGCCAAATATGCATTATGCATATTATGCTAATAATAGTAATAATTGGATAATTTGTAAAGCACCATTTTTCATGAAAAATCACCTCAAAAGCGAAATGCATCTAATCTAATGTGTAATCGGGGGTTGTCGTTATATATTTTTTCTTACAATCTGACTCATGCTGTGCATTGACATAAAATACGGAGCTAAAACAGGCGCAACAGCTATCCATTATATTTATTTCCGGTTTTATGAGTACCTAACGAGAAACAAATTGGGTCACTAATATTATAAATCTCAGTAGACTTTCTATGAATATCAGTAGATGGATAGACTTTAGCTAAACTGGCATCACTAGTTTGGAGTTCGTAGGCGGAACGGTGGCTGATCGTGTAGTTGCCCGATTTATAGTCACTACACGATCGGCCAACGTCCCAACTCTGAATCGTGTTTGGGTTAGGACATTGGGCGATTGTGTGGTTGTAGCATTAGAAAGTTGAAGGTGAGAGTCCCCTCTCTGCACCACGTACCTCCCCGGAACCAAATGGAACACGGTTTCAGCTCTCTGTATGGGCTGACTACTCTACTATGTTTATTTACCATATAATTGCTGCAAACCATATTGAAATGTCCTGTACTTATTTTCCCAGGAGGTTGGAAGGGTCCACCAGCATACTGGGACTGATAGACGGACTTCTCATAGACTTTGATGTATTAAAGGGAGAGGTGAAAGAGCTCAGCAATGTCTTTGTAACCTTCAAGTCCAGCATGCCAGGTACGAAGCGAGTCAATTTGGGAGGCGGTCGGGGTACCGCCGCCCCGGGAACCTTTTATTGGATAACCAACACCTCTGCCATAGGTCACTCTAAGTGGTTCGCTACGACAGAAATGACTTAGCAGAGGCGCCCGGGTTCATGAGGCGAGGTTTGTCTAGGTCTTGACAGCGAATGCGTCTACCCACCAACTGCGTGGCGGGTCGGATAGGGAGAGGCCGGTATGGGGAGACCCTTTGACCTTTCCAGTCGGACTCTCTCGACCCATCGCCTTTCATTGCAGTGAGGGGGATTGATTCATACGTCTGTCATACCTTATTCCTTCCTAGAACTTCCTGTGCTTCCTTTCCTTAAAAGAATCATTCCCAAAGATGACATAGGCCACGAGGGAGATTATTTTCCTGTGGACCTCCAGTGTGGAGTTAATGTAAGATTTTTGATTATTAAATTTTATATTGCCGCCTGACGAATATATTTGGAACTACCAGGTGACATTGCGGGATATTTAAATGGAGAATTACACACGAAGATTGGTAAGAAATGTGGATTTGGCGGCAAAATGGTAATGTTTATCTTACTTAATAGGTTTTAAATATTAAATACAGCATATACTACATAATATAAGTTTTATGGTAAGGAACTTTTCTATAATAGATATAATGTATCACCTGTACACAAGTTTATGGTAAGGAACTTTTCTATAATAGATATAATGTATCACCTGTACACAAGTTTATGGTAAGGAACTTTTCTATAATAGATATAATGTATCACCTGTACACAAGTTTATGGTAAGGAACTTTTCTATAATAGATATAATGTATCACCTGTACACAAGTTTATGGTAAGGAACTTTTCTATAATAGATATAATGTATCACCTGTACACAAGTTTATGGTAAGGAACTTTTCTATAATAGATATAATGTATCACCTGTACACAAGTTTATGGTAAGGAACTTTTCTATAATAGATATAATGTATCACCTGTACCCAAGTTTATGGTAAGGAACTTTTCTATAATAGATATAATGTATCATCTGTACACAAGTTTATGGTAAGGAACTTTTCTATAATAGATGTAATGTATCACCTGTACACAAGTTTATGGTAAGTAACTTTTCTATAATAGATATAATGTATCACCTGTACCCAAGTTTATGGTAAGGAACTTTTCTATAATAGATATAATGTATCATCTGTACCCAAGTTTATGGTAAGGAACTTTTCTATAATAGATATAATGTATCACCTGTACACAAGTTTATGGTAAGGAACTTTTCTATAATAGATGTAATGTATCACCTGTACACAAGTTTATGGTAAGTAACTTTTCTATAATAGATATAATGTATCGGCTGTACACAAGTTTTTGCAGTTTTCAAAACTCGATATAAAAACAAAACTACAAGTCGTATGAAAATTAATGCTTATTTTAATAAAAATAGGAAAACAAGATTTTTTATTTAAATAATGTCACCTATACATTGCGCGGCTCTCATTCCTTCAAAATCATTGAAATTTGTTTAGGTAATTTCTCACAAAACGGTGTTTTACAAATCATCCAATTATTATATCCAACTTTGAAAACTCCAGCAAAAAAAAATGAGAGGGTGTCAAGTCTGGGCTGCGGAGGGCCATTATATTTCTTCTCTTCACAATATCAGTTTATTAGGCAACACGTCATGTCCTTCACCATTGGTATAGTCATCCTGTTTGTATGGCAGGTTGCCTCATTTGCTGAGTCCTGTTGTAAATACAATTCAATTTTTGATGGAAAGTTGATTTGAGTAGTCCAATGCTTCCTCATTTAGGATTGAACCGGTCTCCTTGAACTTCTTTGATCAACCGTTTAATGAAATTTACATTTGACACTCAATTAAATTGTCTAATTAGAAAAGAGCACAAAACAGACGCCAAACAATTGCATAGGAATCGTTACATTTGTTAAACTGTTTTACACAGAAAGCACGTTGTTACTCCTTAAAGTGATCCATGGGGAAAAAAATTCTAAGATCCCGAGTTTTTGGATGCCTCTGACAGTGCGTGCCTCGCCCGGTTCCCCTGTAGGCACAATATCAAAAGTGCTAAAACTTATGGCCCACCCTATAGAATCATCTCCCTTTGAAAAATTTCTACTGATTTCTGACGTATATACATAATGTGCACTTAGACCATAGTGCTATCTTGGATTTATACGACCCTTTGAACCATTTTGGTATTTACATTTATAGAATTTAACTGATTGCAGCGCTCTACTGTTTTTCTGTCATAAGAATATAGAAACTTTTGTAAAACATTGCAGCGAGAGTTTAATTTGAATCTTTGCTCTGATCATATTAAAAATACAAATCTGTATTTATTTAACAGAGGAACTAACGGACGGCAATGGCTCCGGCCTGAACATGAACCACATCAGCGGGATGGATGCCAAGTTCTGTGAAATAGACGAGCTTATCACCCGACTGGACAACGCCTTCAACAATCAGGTTCATATTTAACTACACATTTCGTGAGGGGCGGAGAGAAACATTAGTGTTTAGAAGAAAGGTAGTGTAATGTCATTTGAGGAGAAACAAAAGAGATAAGGAATCTTTATTTTATTCTGAAAAACTATGTTTGTGAACTTGCATCCAAATATAGATTTGAATTTAAGTTCACAAACATTTCTATAAATAAAAGTCCAGATTTGTGTCCAACACTGTTTAACAAAGAGGGTGATGAAAGTGAAGTCACAATAGTATCATTAATATTGTATTGACAATAATATTTTAAAGGTCTATTCACATCTACCGGGAGCGTGCAGTGCAGACACGTACAGTAACAGGCACGGCACAGAAGGGAGTATTCACACTACAACATGCGTCAAAGTGTTCACAGATAATGTAAGAAGCTAATTCTGTTGTGCCTGCCACTTTACGTGCCTGCGGTGCCGGTAGATGTGAATCGAACTTTATTGTTTTATATTTATACATACTATGTATTAGGAAAAATTTGCATTCATTATAAGCGGGGAAAACAGATGTCAACTGTTAGTATCTATCACACGGAATAGAGAATTTTAATTGTCACAAGTATTGTCTGAGTAAATCGGTGTTTAACGAAAATATTAATACATGAGTCATTTTCAAAAAACACAAAAATTAAAAATAAAATCATATTAGTAAGTCGTTTCAATATGGCCTCACCGCAGTTTGAAATTGCCTTTGAACGTCAAAACAGCTGTCACAATAATAAAATGCTTGCAGAACTTAATAATAACATTATTAAATTTGATACACTTTAAATAAAAATAGTATGGTCAATACCAAAAATAAACCTAAAATAAGAAACTGGTTCTGAAATGCATGTTAAAACACAAATATTAAAAATAAAATCATATTAGTAAGTCGTCTCAATATGGCCTCACCGCAGTTTGAAATTGCCTTTGAACGTCAAAACAGCTGTCACAATAATAAAATGCTTGCAGAACTTAATAATAACATTATTAAATTTGAATTTGTCCTGCTCTTAAACTTATTAAATCGTATCTAAATAACAGAAAACAATATGTTAGTATAGGAGATAAAACAGCCAACTCAATGGCATTAACTATGGAGTTCCTCAAGGTTCCATACTGGGGCCACTTTTATTTCAAATATATGTAAATGATGTATGTCAGTTAAATTTAAACGGTGAAATTTTCTTGTACGCAGACGACACTGCAATATTTTACTTTGGAAAAAACTTGGAAATTTTATTAGAAAAATCTCAACTGGATCTCAATATAATAAACAATTGGCTAATTAAAAACATATTAACAATTAATGTTAAAAAAACTGGTTAGATGATCTTAAGTTCACCAAAAAGAAAGACGCCGATTCATAAACCATTACAAATAGAAGAAAGAAACCTACGCATTTTAGATAGTGAAAAATACCTGGGCCTATATATTGATAAACACTTGTCCTTTAAACAACACATACAAAAAATAAAAGAAAAATGATATACTTTAAATAAAAACAGTATGGTCAATACCAAAAATAAACCTAAAATAAGAAAATTGTTCTGAAATGCATGTTAAAACACAAAAATGGACCTAAACAGCACTTTGCAGGTGATATCAAGTAAAAATAAATACCACAAATTATTTATCTGTAAATTCTGTAAAGGTAATTAGGAAAATGTATAAGGTTAAAGACCCTCAAACTGTAATCCTTAAATTCTGTGAAATATATCCCAAAATGTCTGAAAACAGGTGCACTTT
This sequence comes from Halesus radiatus, assembly GCA_022606495.2. Classification (NCBI taxonomy): domain Eukaryota; kingdom Metazoa; phylum Arthropoda; class Insecta; order Trichoptera; family Limnephilidae; genus Halesus; species Halesus radiatus. The sequence continues at coordinate 20,414 of JAHDVE020007590.1, forward strand.
AAAAATCAGTGAAAGCAATTTTGAATATTTTACCTATTACATTAAAAATATAAACTAACACCGCGCCAAACATCGCAAAAGGGGCGAAGACGTCTGACACAAACTTTACAATAAAACATAAAAACAATGATAAATTTGGTTAGACTAATCCCCAACCTGAGTGATTACCCGAATCTGTCAATTAATTAATTTTCCATATCTGTCTCGATAAGAAAACTCCCGCCCGTGAGATAGGAATAGTATAAACTATCGTTATGAATGAATGCTACCCGATTTGGATGTATAAACAGGAACTAAAGTGTACTCTTCTGTGGACAGATGAACATCTTCCAGGATCAAGTGACAGACATCGAAAAGGAGGTGATGGGGATCTGGGAGAACATCAACAACAAAACCGAGGCAGAAGCCAGGGCTTCAGGTTACTTTACAATCATTTACCTACGTCACCATATGTCTCTCTAACACATAGGTACATATATATCTTACAAATATATAATGTACATACATATCAGTGTCGGTTGGTTCTAGGTGCTGGGGAGTTTCTGTCCAAGATCCTGGTGGTGCAGGAGGAGATGGAGGGCCTCAATGGGAAGGTGCATCGACTCAACGAGGACAAGGATGAGAAAACTCTCAAAATCAACGTAAGTCAGAGAATCATCTGTTGGAGATTACTATTTTTTGTGATGGAACAGCGTTTAATAGAACACTGTAACTTTGTGTATATGCATCACTGTCATCTATAACAACCTCCAACCAGCTCTGGTACCACCGTACATTCGGGAGGACAGATATAAAATTACTTTAAGAGTTGTATTTAATATTAATCTAGTTACAAAAAGCTGTTAGATCAACATTATGGAGTGAGAGAGTATTGCAACACAATACTTTAAGCACTTTAGATGGATGAGTGTTGCTCCATCCTCTTCACATTTATCCTACAGCCATTGATGCAGTTCACTCCCACAGCTGCCCGTGTCTTTTTGCTAGGTCTGCTCATCTGGGGTTTGGTCTGTTTGTACTATTGTACTATTTCCCATATTTCAGCTAATTCCCTTGCCGGTAACCCAGTCTCTTTAGCCTAGTTTACCAGGGTTGTCATTGGGTTTTTGGCTATGTCCTCTGGTTTCTCAACACGTCTCAGTGTCCTGGTGTTAGGCCTGTTCATTTGGGGCTTGGACTGTTAATGAGTATTTGGATTGTCCAGGTGCTGAATGAGGAACTGGAGATCCTGAAGACGGTTAAGGCGGACATGCAGGAAGTGGAGTACCTGCTGGAGGAGAAGGCCGACGTGGTACTGACCAACACCAAGCTGTCCATCGCGCAATTTGACATTGCTTACGCCAACATGACAGAGTCCCTCAACGAGGCGCATGTTAAACTTACTAACCAGGTAACATTATTTATTTACGTGTGAAAAGAAAAACATTACTTAACATAATTTAATGGAGAAACTCTGGTCACTGGCAAAGTAGAAGGCAGGAGAAGCAGAGAAAGATCACCAATGTGTTGGACTGATCAAGTATCTCAGGGGTCTGAAACGTCAGTGTCCGCGGCTCCATGCAGCGTAGGACCCTGATGAGTTGAGGAGCATGGATCATCAAGACAGTTGGAGTGGGGGCACGATCCTCAGCTATGAGGCTGAATTGAAAGATTTGAGAAGAGGGAAGTAACCTGCTATTGAGGTGACTGCATTAGCTGGCCAAATGTCATAAAAATATGTACATTGATAACATGTTTGTTTCCCCAGGAGATAACCCTTCGCAACACCCTGGAGGAGATGGAGCGTGAGATGGAGCTCAAGCTGTTCCGTGAGGAGTTGGCTCCGCTCCGCGACTCGCTCACCGACAAGATACGCAAACTGCACGAGCGGCTGAAGGTCATCGAGAACATGAAGAAGGAAGCTGAAGCTGCCGGCACCAAGTCTAAATACCTCAAGTGAGATATCAGTAGAGCAGTCTATACTCTGTATTTTTTATGCATCAACCGCAGCAGCTGCCGCAATACAATATCACATGCCTCCCTAAGTTTTTATATGCAGCAATTGTCGGCTTGCAATATTCCCTGGTACTTTTTGTAGAAAAGTCCCGGATGAGGTGTCTTGGACATGTACTTATACAAGTCAGAAGACCGACTTCTGCATTAAGTACTTGCGGCAATTCCAGAGGGAAGCATCTAGTTGGGCACTCCTACTGAGGACAGAATTAATCGCCTGTCCTTTGGGTTATTATTCAAAAAGTAGGTAAAAAAAACAATGGGTTTTTTTCATTAGATTTCTTCAGATGCGACTGATACCTTTTTATTTTTCTGTTGTTTTTCATTTGGGATGTGTTAATATTATCTTCTTCAATTATTAATAATTTAATGTTTGTTTTGCTTGTTTTCTCAGGGACGTGAACTGCATTTCGTGCGACAACAAGGTGGTGATGCTGCGCGGCGAGGAGGTGCCCCAGTTCCCGGGCTTCAAGCCACTGCCCACCCACCCGCGCCAGGCCCAGCCCGCCACGGGGCCCGGGCAGCAGGCGCTGGCTAAGGACATGCAGCAGTGAGTGCCTCTCAAACCATCTGTAATGAGCGTAACGGTTCTGTGACCAAAACAGAATATTGAGGAAAAGTGAAGAAAAGAAAAAACACAAAACACACCTAATTTAATCTATTCTTTTATGATGTTCTATTTTGTCTCTGTTCTGTTTTGTTCAGTTACCGATAATAATTAATAACTACGATTGGTCAGCTTCACTTAGTACCGTTTAGTGACTCATCACCTCAATGCGGTTTTTGTATACGGTAGCCTTTTCTCAAAAAGCATGTTTTTAATTGGCTCATAATGTTTTCAAAGCCAGTTCACGAACGCAGACATAATGAAAGGCCATTTCTAAAAAGTGGACCCGGCGCGTTGAATGCTCTGTCTCCATCGACTCTCAACAATCATACGAGAGAGTTCAGCCGATCTGATTGACTTGGCTGACCTGAGCGAGAATTGCCACTGAGTAAGATTGTCCCTGACCCAGAAACCAGACAAGTATCATGGTGCCAGATGGTTTAATAAATTGGCTGTGACACTTAGAGCCAGCAAAAGGAAGTGGATAGACACCCTCGAAATGTGGTGCTGAAGAAAAATGCTCAGGATTCCATGGACAGCCAATTTTTCATAATATATTCATTGTGGAAGAGCAAGGCATTCACATTATACTATCAGCAGAGTGCCTATAGTGCATCCTAAGATATTTGGACACGTTGAATTCGAATCTGAAAGCAGGAGAAGCAGAGGAAGATCACCGATGCATTGGACTGATCAAATATCACTGGCGTCCGAAAAGTCAGTGTCCGTGCAGCGCAGGAGCCTTGTTCACATCAATGCGGCAATGAGGCGACAACTGAAGAAGAAGTATGTATGTATGTTGTATGCTTGTTTGTTTGCAGGGCCAATGAGAATGTGTGCAACCGCTACTGCGGCGGGGCGCACACCATGACCACGGCGCAGCAGAGGGTGCAGCGCGGGGGTAACTTCGCCACTCAGTTTGGGCTGACAGCCGTGGCCATTGAAAAGCCGGGCGCAGGCAGGAGGGTAACTATGGCTTAAATGTTTTTAATTTTTCACTCCCAGAATACCTTGGCATGAACAATTATTTGTCATTTAGAAATGTTAAAGTCAAATGATGTTCGTTACGAAGCTGATTTTATGACTTATTTTAGGAATTTCATATTTTCTGATCAATCCTGAAAACTGTCATGATCTCGTTTTCCAAAATTCTCCAATCTGTCTCCGTTTATTTAAAATAAGTCAATCTTTTTGATTTTGGCCTGAAATTTGTGAAAGCGATGTTTATCAACTTGCAGACAACTTTAACTGGTTCGGACGGCCTCGATAACTAAACAGCCAGTTTTATTATTGTCAATTGTGGGTGTGCTAGAGAAAGTCAACTAATCACCGTTGACGTTGATAAATACCTGTATCGTGTCAATGTTGATGATTTGAAGGCGGCGTTCATGCTAGGGGCCCTGCTGTTTTGTATTGTTTGCAATATGGCTAGTACGTATTGACTAATGTTGAATGCTGATTGATTGCAGCCGTCGTCCGCCCCGCAGATGCGCGACCAGGCTGTGACGGCTCGCCTGAGCGCCGAGATGAGGGAAGAGGAGCTGCTGCGCAAGAAGTCCATCTCCCCCGAGCAAGGTGAAGTCCAACAGAACATTATACAAGTGGCAATTATACAATATAACAGCTCCCTCAACTGGAGATATCACTAAACCAACTAGCAAAATCAGTTAATCAGAGGTTAAGTTTTCATACTGACGTAATTGTCAAAAGACTATTTGGGGAACATTATGGGGTTGGTGTTAATAGGGAGGAGAAGGAGAAAGATTGGTAAGTACCTGACTATTCAGAACTGGTCACTAAACACGGTTAAATCCATATCAAACGTTTGGAGTGGTGGTCCATCACCGAGGTGATACTGAGAGATAGTCTGGAAGATAATTAAATAATGAATTGTAAATTTTACTGTTGCAGTTGGACAACCCTCGGAGAAGCCTAGAGGAAGCAAGGCGTCCATTGCCGATACTGGAAAACCAACTGTTAGTTCCCCTTTTTATATTAATTCCACGCAGGTGGTCCCGAGGGAAGCCGTACTCTGGGTTTGGTTTGCACCACCAGCAAGCCGTGACTCCAGAAAAATTATGCTTAAATTAATAGAATGGCTGAAATACGCAATAGTAAAATTTTTTGTTTGTTTTTGTTTTTAAAGAAAGATAAAAACATTCCCGGGTTACGAATAAACTGACAATATTTGAAAATCTCCAACTACTATCATAGTAAGCGGAAGATGTTGCTTGTGTCATGATGGAAGACTTAACCATTCTAGGAATTAAACTCACGACACCTGGTGGGACCCAGATGCGATGCCAACTCAGCCACTAACCGGTCTGAACATCTGTAAATATGGAAATCCATGTCTAGTAATGTCAAACTTCATGGTATTTGCTTTCTATGATAATGCATTAACACACCTACAGATGGATCTTAAATTGGAATAACGTTTTCCTAATTAGAATTTTTATATATTCTTGTCCTTTTGAAAAACTTTGTAAGAGAGTTGCACAATAATGTATTATTATCAATTGTTTTTGTGTTTAATTCGAACAACTCCATTTAATTTTCTTTATAAAATTGAATGTAAATCAAATTTAATAATGATATTATTAAGTTCTGTAAGTGTTTTTAGTTTTTATTATTGTGATAGGTGTTTCGGCGTTCTCACGCCGACTGCAATGCTATCTATGTCCGGCAGACGGGAAGTGCTTCCTTAACTAGATTCAAAGAACATATACGATGTTTTTAAAACAAAAACACTTTTTCAAAAATGGCAGAACATCTCTTAGTGAATAATCACGTCCCGCTTGACAACAACGGCCTAAACACTAACACATAGAAAGAAAGGGGTTTAGATTAAATTTTCTTTGACAATTAGAAATTAATAAACGAACGGATGATTCTAATATAATATTAATTAACAAAGCAAGGAAAATTATTTATTCACCACTTCTCAGTATGTTCACATTATCAAAACAATATAACACATTTAAATGAATCAATTAAGAAAACACACTATAAATGTAAAAACCTCAGAGAATACAGAATTTCAATTATTTTCAAACTAAATCAGTTTTACCGATAATAAATCATTATTTTTTTAAAACCCGTCCAAATTAGAATTGGGTGAGAGTAACTAAAATCATATAAATAAGTCGTCACAATGAGGATTAACCTCAGTTTGAATGCCGAAACAGCTGTCACAATAATAAAAACTAAAAATACTTGCAGAACGTAATAATAACGTTATTAAATTTGATTTACATTCAATTTTACAATAATACATTTTTTTGATAATTGTTTGAATGTTCATACCATTTACAGAGTGCCGCATCGCTGAAGGAGGGAGCCCGAGCCAAATCCAAATCTGGCAGCAAGCACGGCTCTGCCCAGAGTGAGTAGTGCTTTCTTTGCTCACTGCCTAATTTATCATATATACCAGGGACCGTCGGAGTGTTTCTGGCTTAGACAAGATACTCTGGAAAAGGTTTTGCTCAACACGTTCATGTCTGTTTAATGCATTGAAGCCATGGTTTCGGCACTCTTTAACTTTTAGGCGTTGAAAGTATTCAATATTTTAGTATATTAAAAAATCATGTCTTTAAATAGAAGTAGCTATACTGGAGAAACAAACTACTTATGATAGATATACACGGTGTCCGGAAACTAGTAGTACAAGCGGGAAATTGGTGAATCTACATCACATAGAGAGAACCCAAAAAAACTTACCACTTAATTTTTTTACTTTAAACCTTTTTTTTTGTGGCAACTAAACGGTTAACAAGAATGTTAAGCCGGGTCTATGCTACGACGCATTTTAATAGACAATCAACAGCTGATAGTAACTCCATAGGGACCGATTTTGTTCACACTCGATTTACTCGAAAAAGAAAGCTTTAATAACAAAAAGTTATACCACAAAATCGATTCCAAATGTGATGTAGATTCACCAATTTTCAATTTGTACCACGAGTTTCCAGACACCAT
>JAHDVE020007591.1:0-71283 GCA_022606495.2 Halesus radiatus
TTTCATTTAGGTTATATTGTTTTCTTCAATGATTAGATATATATATATACATATCTGGAACCGAAAATATATAATAAAAACCCCCAGAAATAAACATTAAAACCTCCAAAACGTCATAATGTCAATATCAACCAAATTATTATTTGGCTTGGTTGGAGAGAAGTCAAGAAAAAAAAATTAAGTAATGCTACATAAATTTATTCATGCCTATCATTCATCGGTCGTTCTTCCCAACTTTACGAATGATCAAACTGAGGCACCGATCAGTATTTTGTTGAGCAACGCTCTGTTTGCCTGTTTCCAAGCATCTTTTATCATTAAACATCCTAAATTGTCTATGAAGGTGTCCTTACAGACTATAAAATGATATCAAATGCGTAGAAAATGTATTTTATTTCTTACATTTAACGTTTCTCATTTAACGGTCAGGGAATATTCCCGGGTTCACATCACTTCTATTGGTTAATCTCTTCAGTGGTTATAATGGAGTCCGTCCAACAGAGATCGAGATATTGTTTAGGACATTGTAAATACGGATTAATTACCGGTGAACACATGCAGGTAATAATGTATTAGTCACTTCGAAAGCTTTTTCATTCTGGCCATTAGTAATGCTTAGAAGACGGTGGTAGAATTATTTCTTTGGTCGATTAACTAAATGTACGTGTGTTACCATTATGCATAATTGAAAATTATATTAGTTGGAAGTATATCAATAAAAAACGATGAAAACAAGAATTTAGTTTTGAAGAAGAATGGTCAATCTGAAATTTTACTTCATTTCATTATAATTATTTTTTTTTCTTTTCAACCTCATTTAAACTCGTCTAAAAGAAAATTTCCTATATATTTTTTAAACGTTGTAGGGGTAAATAGGTACTTGTACATTTTTATTAATATTTTTAAATATGTATCTGTACAATCTGACATTTAATGGTAAAGAAAAAAGAGGGCGCTGCGATAATTTAAAATATTTTAAATGGTATCACCAAGATCGCTTATAGAAAAATGACCGTAACTTTTAAAAAGCACAATGGTCTAAATATATATTTTTATACTTTAAACAGACGGTGTTCAGAAATTTACTCAATACTTTCCGAAAGGAGATGATTCTACATCATAAGACAATTTCATGTTTTTTTTTTCAATGCTTTCAATGCAAGGAAGATAATTACACGGAAGGTCGATTTTTTTATGTTTCTGAAGTTTTATATATCGAAATAGCCATATTTAAAAACTAACAATGATGTGTTGCGCTGTTTCTTTGAAATGAACTGTCAAATGCGAACATGTAAAAACATTTGAATGTGAAGAACACAAGTGAGTAGCTCGGTGTTGCCATATTAATGACATTTTGTAATTCCAAAATAATAAATATCTACGATTAATTGCCAAGCTATACGTACGAGTATGTAGGAATTTATGTGTATAACCTACAAACTTTTCTCTCCGAAATAACTTCTATGAATTCAGGCACAAAACGAAATTATTTTTAAAAATTATTTAAAGATATATAATTCAATATTGATTGCTAATGACTAATGACTGTAACATTCTGAAAAGTAAACGACAAAAGAAAAATTCTTTAAAAACGAGTTCATTTTTCAGAACTATGAACAGGTAATAAAACCGTTTGTAAACGCGAACCTTCTCAATATCATAACAATTGTTTTTAATTAATATACATAGGTATACATAATAATGATACCTCTATAATGTGATGATATTTTGGTGCCGCCTCACATAAGCAATTATTGCTGTGCCTGTAATAGGTACCTTCACGGTACACAATATTAAAACGTCAGCAGTCGTAGATCGTGAATGCAATCGAAATAGATTCAATACGAGTGTTTTAATCTGCACGCCGTATCTTTGAAACTGAGCCAAGCACAATCGGGAGAGAACGCTATCATCGTCGTCCTAACTTCTTTCTTCTTCGTCTTTACAAACAGTAACCATTTGTCCGTTCAAAAAGAATATGTTCAACAACTATCAGAAAGGTAAAATAATTCTTTCAGAAAGTCAAGGGAACACGTTCATAATGGTAAGACGTAAAAGAACAACTCTTACAGAAAGGCAAGATAACACTTTAAGAATAGTAACATGTACGACAACTCTTCCATGAAGGCCCTTGGACAATCAGAATGGTAAGATATAAGACAACAACTCTTACAGAAAGACAAGATAACATCTTCAAGAATAGTAACATAAAATGACAACTCTTCCATGAAGGCCCTTGGACAATCAGAATGGTAAGATATAGACAACAACTCTTACAGAAAGACAAGATAACACTTTAAGAATAGTAACATGTACGACAACTCTTCCATAAAGGCCCTTGGACAATCAGAATGGTAAGATATAAGACAACAACTCTTACAGAAAGGCAAGATAACACTTTAAGAATAGTAACATGTACGACAACTCTTCCATAAAGGCCCTTGGACAATCAGAATGGTAAGATATAAGACAACAACTCTTACAGAAAGACAAGATAACACTTTAAGAATAGTAAAATGTACGACAACTCTTTCAGAAAGGCCCTTGGACAAGTTCAGAATGGTAAGATATAAGACAACAACTCTTACAGAAAGACAAGATAACACTTTCATAATAGTAAAACGTAAGACAAATCCTTCAGATAGGCAAGATAACACACCCACATGCCTTTGTAGTCTTCAGATTGGACTACTGCAATAGTTTGTATGCTGGTCTGCCTCACGTACATTTGAACAGACTGCAATGGGTGTTAAATACAGCAGCTCGTTTAGTACGCGGTGCCACTAAATAATACTGTCATATCAGTTCTCTTCTAGGTGGTTGCCTATGCCTACACTGGATTCGAATCACGGAAAGCGTTAACTTTAAAATTTATATTATTGTGTAAAGGCACTGAACGGGCTAGCACCATCATACTTGACTGATCTCTGCGTGGGGGACAATCTTACTCATGGGCAACTCATACTCAGTCGGTCAAGTCTGATACCATTTTAAAACGAGGTCAACGATGTAACACTAAATAAAACTAAATATATTTTCATTTTATCGCAAGTTCATTGAGGTTTCACGTAGGCGTTGATTTAGGGGTAGGAGAAAATAATGCCCGTTTTTTTCATGTTAATTAATTGCACTGTCATTATATATATCTCACTTAATGCACGCCTGTATTATTAATTCTAATTGAAGTTACATCCAACATCAATGAATGCGCTCAATTAAAATTCTTGATATTTGCCATCGTAATGCAACACAAGATTGTTCTACGTATGGCACATACTGGTAATATTGTAAATCAATTCATTGAACTCGTCAATCAATAGCTTTTTTTAGAGAGCTGTTCCCGAGCTACTAATAACCTGGATATATTTGATTTGTCCCTACCCCCATCATTGAAAGCGTTAACCCTTAACCGGGCCCAAGAAACCTGAAACAATTTTTAATATTTAAAAAATGGAATTACATTTTTTTTAACTGTTTGTACTTGGCGTAATCGTTTTAAACCGGTCCGGTCCGATAAATAAACAGGTTGAGTAAAATCTAAAAAAACATGTAATTTTTAAAAAGATTTTTATCCCCTCTTAGTGAAAATTGGTGTGTTTAATGTACTCCTATAGCCCACACAGGAAACAACATAATGTACTTTTTAAAACTAAAAATATACGAAACATACAAAAAAAAAGTTTTCATCGTGTTTTTATTGATATCAGATTATAAAAAAATATACACATGGCCCAAAAAGTATTCCTCCACCTACCCTGAATGGTGTGATCCTGAATGTGACTGAAGGAACTAAATACCTAGGACACATAATCACCAGTAATCTGTTGGATGATGATGATATTTATAGGTAAAGACAAGCTATCAGCCTTTTCGCCTTTGCAGTACCGCTGTGAAAAGGACACTCTTCTTGCCTGCGCAACGTTGTACACGCGCGAAAATTGGGCAAACTACAAAAAGAGCAGTATGGAAAGACTTCGTGTCCAATACAATAACGCCTTCCGCATAATGTTTGGCCTCCCCAGATACTGCAGCGCTTCCAGTATGTTCACGGAGGAGCAAGTTTCCAGTTTTGCAGCCCTTATAAGATCCAGGATGGCAGGAATGAGGGAAAGTATAATCAGCTACGAAAATATCCCCATCATCAGACCAGCCTCTACCATCGACGCATACCGGAGAAAGATATTGGTCCTTGACAATTTAAATACCACATCTCCTTAAAGGCTTTATTCTCATCATATACCTAGTAATTTTTTAATGTTTATGTTTTATTTAGCTATCTTCACCTACTATTTTTATAAACCAATGTACGTTTGCTTTATATGGAATGTGTGGGACTGCACTAACCTCCCCACATACCGGAATAAATACTTATTATTATCATTATTAATATTATGTAGGTAAGAAAAATTATATTCTTTTGTTAAATACCCACATATTTAAAAAATAGGTTATTTCTTTGTGTGTACAATATGTTTGGACTTATAATAAAATTCAAAAATGCCCAATAAAATTAACTTATATATTTTTCGAAGATATTTTGACAAATTTTTGAACAAAACAATACGACAAATCAGTAACAAAATTGGTACAGTGACCCGTGTGGTTTGAAACCGACAATTTTACAAGTGTTATCTAGTATATATATTTATAGAGAAACGATTCTCGCATTTTGCGGTAAATATGCTTCTGCTGCCTGTCTGTGGATCCCGATTTTCTAAGCTGGTATTCTCCCACAGCCTTCCGAAGGGTTAATTGATGCGCTTTGATGGGGCTTTCAGGAGAATGACACGCAAAAAAACTAATTATCTGGAAATTAAAGCATTTTGCAAGTTATTGTTTTTAACAGAAATTATTATTTAAAAAAAAAAAAAAAAAAACAGCATTAAACTTATTTCAAAAAAGTATTACAGAAGTTTTATTTGAATCCAATGCCTGCCAATACAATATTTGAGCGTCTATTTACTTGCATTCAATCACTATATGTAGAAAAAAAACTATTTATATTAGAAAATAGGTTGGTAATAAATTATCGGAAAACAGTATTATTTAAAAAAGAAATTCTTAATACATAAACTATTTTACAGATGTAAGAAAACTCTAACTGTTCCATGAAGATTTCCGTATTAGGACTGTCAAGTTGAAAATCCCAATTGATATTAAGTGCCATTGAGAAACGTCTTTAAAAACGATGCTAAAAGAAATGAATGTAAAAAAAAAAACAATGATCAAAAGTTTTTTTATTGATTCAGAAAGTAATTTTAATGTTGTACAGTCTATTACAAAAATGTATACACTGCACATTATTCCGAGTACAACTTTGCAGACTTGGCTCTAAACCAACTCGATTGAATCGTTCTTTTGTCTCTTCCCCAGTGATGGTTCCAGAATATAGTTTGCTCCATTAGTTAGAAGTATAAAAAACACTTATTTGAAGACGTGAACAATATTTGTGAGCTTTTTGCGGAAAGTGGGAAGAAATTTTACTCCCACGTAAGAAAAAATGTAAATTTTGGTAGGCGTCGCGGTGTGTTTATGTGGATTATATCACATTATTATGACAGGGATATTACAATAAACTGTTGGTGAAGCGATCTCTGATTACGTGAAATTCTCTAACAATTTATTTTTGGTTTCTCAATGCTGATTCACTCTGTGTGAATAGAATTTGTTGCAGAACATGATGCTTTGTTTTATTTTAGGTAGATGCATACGTGGATAATACATTAGGTAACTGTCAGTGTCGTACCGTGACATGCGGTGACATACTGTGATATACCTGCTATGCGTACATGGCACAAAAGACGTGTTGGCTCAGCACAGCGTGACAACTCATATGGTGCTATTAAATTACATTTTAATTGATATTTTCACCATAAACCCTGAATACGAATTGTTATTTAGTTTAACTGCATTTTATTTGTTATTTTTTTTATTTAAAAAAAAAAAAAATTGTATTATAAAGTTCTGCAAGTACATTGGTTTCATTTACCCCCACCCAATTAAAAATTTTATTGAGTTTGAAGCGATTTATTCGTATTTTCAGTAAACACCGATTTACTCAGAAAATAATTGTGATAATTAAAATTATCTGTTCTCTGAGTTACTTACACTTGAAATCTGTTTTCTCGCTTTCAATAATCTTATAATGACGTGAGTGCTAATAAGGCAACGAATTTAAATACGTGGTAAATTCGAGAATTACTTTGTTTTGATTTTTTGAAAATACTAAGAAGTGGTGGAAAGATAATTTTAATTATGTTATTTATTAATGTCATGTTACCAGTGATATGTCTTTATTACAAAGTCAAATAAATGTGTTGTAAATGTTGTTAGAAAACTGTACTGCAGGTTTTGCATGTGGTCCCACAATGAGTTTCTCAAGAAAAATAAATAAATAGGAAACCGCTGTCACAGTAATAAAACTCAAAATACTTGCAGAACTTAATAATAACATTATTAATTTATGTTCTTTAAATAAAAAATAAATATACCTTGAAGGTTTCAAGAGACATGTTTATGTATCTTAATACATGTCATTCTAATTAACTTTTATTTGGAAATGTATTTTTCTACATTTATTATTGTTCATGCATACAGTAAACGGAGCAGTCTGCTATGGACGAAAAAAAATTGAATTTGAGAATTCTAATTAATTTAATGTAAGGAAAACTATCCTGATCAAAATTTAAAAAAAAAAGAAAATGTATGATAATATGACAATTATTCCGATATTTTAATATTGACCATTGGGTTGTAAAGTAAATTAAATATAAATTCATGTCATTTTGAAAAAAAAAGTTGCATTACATTTTCTTGTGCTTTTTCTGAAATAATCACTCGTGAAGTGCACACGCAGCTGGAAAATTCATCCAAGTACTGTGACTAGACTTTAGAATTTGTTTATTATTATATTTAAAATTAAAAAAAATAATAATAATAAATATTATTATTCAACTTGAAAAATCGTTATTTTTAAATTTTTAATAACAGTTATTATTATTTTTTTATATTAATAAAAATGTAGTTCTACATTCTCCTAAGACCTGAATCAGCTGTACCTGTTGTACAGCATCAAATAAATATTTAGACAATATTTAAGCGAAATATTTATCAGCCATGATTGAGAAGAGTGGCAAGCATCAAGCGGATAGACAGCATCATAAATCCCGTAGAAAGAGTTCCGAGTAAAATTCAAAGTCTAATTTAAAATTTTGTTTTCTGTAGTTTGATTTTTATTCATTATTATTTTTTAATTTATTAAAGGAGAAAATACGGATACAGACAGTAATATTAAAATCATATACAATATCTGGAGAACTCGCCTTCATCCTATCTCTTTCTAAGTGATTAATATGATACAGATAAATAAACATTAAAAATAATATTTAGACAAGTTGAGGAATTTAAGATTGTGTTACACAGAAAGAATTTAAAAAGTGGACAATATCTAAATAAAGTAACAGAACGTAAATAAACTTTACAAATTATATTTAGAATAATGAAAAGGAGAAAAAAAATAATGATTAAATTAAAAATAGTGTTATACAAAGGGATATATAGTATATTTGCGCACGTTCCAGAGTGGAAGATACTCTCAGTATCGCCCTGGTGAAAGACTACCATTCAGAATTGAAACGTTGCTTGAAATGGCTTTTAGCCGTGTTTGGTAACCAGATCTGAATAGCCAGGTATTTCCCCATCTCCCTCTTCCCCTTTTCCTTCCCCTCCCCAATACCTTCAGCCTCACAACATTCCCCAATTGTGAATGCCATAGTCTCACTGGCTCCAGATGGTTGCGAGCACTTGGGACTCTTGTGCGGTATTCATATAAAAAAAAGAATAATAAAAAAATACACAATGTGTAAATACTGTTAGTTGAAGTTTGTTTTTTTTTATATGAAAACAGCATTCAATTTTCTCTTAAAAGCACTGCATGTATCAAAGAATATTTCGGAATCCATCAAATTTTGATTTTTATTGAATAACACGCACATTCTTCTGATTAGATCCCTGACACCAGCATTTGTACGCGTCCGGCTAATGTGGAATAAGTCGTTAAACCTAGTCGTTCTGGGTGGTATTTTAAAGTTTATTAATTGGAGTAAGGTAGGACAATCGATAATGTTATTATACACTTTACATAGGGTCATTAGATCAAGGTATGTTCGCCGGTTAGAGGGGGTGGAAATAGAGAGCATATTTACGCATTTCGTTTATTTTGAGAAAACGTCGAGTCAAAAGTATCACATAATAATAAGGATAGAAAAGGCGGCCCTGGTGAGCTGGTAAGTACAACGGACCAATAGACAATAACAGAGTCAGGAGAATAGACGAATGAGACAGACCCATCTGTGTGGTGTGCCAGGTCTATCAGCTGTTAAAGTTAGATGAAGACCTCTCTCGCAATGACCTAATTTAAAGCTTCGTACAATACAATAAACACTCCCCGCAATCAGTGCAATGTGAACACAAAAATGCATTAATTCTGGGTTGATTTTTAAAAATTTAATTTGATGTTATTTACAACCGCTGGCTGTGATCATCTGCCAATTAAGCTGACCTTTCTCAAACCGAAGTGTCGTGAATCGTAAACTGACAGGAAAATCCTGATTCTTCAAATACTTTCCCTCATAAATAATCCCGTATTCAAGTGTGATACACTTGAAAAAACATGATTTTTAGCAAAAATGGATAATTTTTTTTACAGTAACTGCAGTAACACACAGGAGGTCCCGAGGGAAATAATTTACCTCATGGCCTATATTATCTTTGGGGATGCTGTATGGAGGGTCTCCTAGTCTATTGAATATTTTGCGATCTTTGAAACACAGTGTACGAGAAAAAAGCTGTGTTTGTTCAACCCATTGACTCTATGCAGCAACGGGTGGTCCGTTTGATAGATTCGCCTATACAAACGGATTGCAATCTTTAGAGCACAGGCGTCAGGTGGGAATACTGTCCTTATTCTAACGGTATTTTAATGGAGGATGCTCTGAGGAACTAGCGTCATTGATCATTTCACCACCGGTACATAGTCAGAGTGGAAGATACTTTCAGTATCGCCTGGTGAAAGACCACCATTCAGAATTGAAACTTTGCTTGAAATGGCTTTTAACCGTGTTTGGTGACCAGATCTGAATAGCCAGGTATTTTCCACCTTCCTCTTCCCCTTCTCACTCCCCTCTCCAATACCTTCAGCCTCACAATATTCCCCAATTGGGGATGCCATAGTCTCACTGGCTCCAGACGGTTGGGAGCAGTTAAGACTCTTGTGCGGTATTCATATAAAAAATAAATAAACACAGGAAACGCCAAATGCGCGCCCTATATTTGAACACGGTTGACATTTGTCACATGGGAACGGGTCGCTTATACTGTGTCCTCTGTGTTTCCTTCCTCCTACGACATGGGTATCTTCAAGACCCGAGTTCACTCCTTCCTATCCTCTAAAAGACACTCCACACAACATCCCCAAAGATGATATAGGCTCTGAGGGAAATTATTTCCCTCAGAGCCTCCTGTCTAATAAAAAAGAATAAAAAAAAACGGTATTTCAAATGAAGGTTCCTCAAAGAGGCCTTTTGTACAACATCTCCAAATATGTCATGGTAACCGAAGGAAAACTCAATCAGAATAGTCTCCTATGTGGTGAGCAAAAAAATGTTGAGTCGTAAATTGTTACCAGGTTACATAGATCATTTTTTCTTAATGAGACAAATAAGTTCTTTTGATTTTTCTTAGAAACGTCGCGCCCGTAATCCCGTTCTTTACTTTCTCGGAAATCATTTTGTTTACTTTTCAAAATGATGTAATTATTTATATCTTTTCAGTATTGCAAAGTCCTCTCAGTCCGTCAATTATTTATTTACTGCTTACTGAAATACTTTAGAGAACACCTCAACCTAAACTTTGCCAAAAATGTTCTAGTTCATCATCTTAAAAGGGACACACTGGCTATGACTCCTCATAATCATAATACCAGAGCAAAGCAACTAGACAAGCTAAATGTACCTTAGTGTAATAATACTTATAGACGAAAAGCTCTAAATTTTGAACGATTAAATTATACAACAAACTCCCACTTAGTATCAAACAAAGTAATTTAATCAATAATTGCATTAAGTCCGCCAAGACTTGGCTTAAGGAATTAATAGAAGAAGAACTGACTATTATTCTCATAACAACGTCATAGAAATTACTGGAAATACCCTACCCAAATCTTGAAGTTCAAATATAGAAGTCGCTGAAACCCCTTTATTCAAAACCTCGTTCGCCACAGCACGGTATCTCCTATTGAGGAGGACTATGAAAAAAATTCTATAATATAAATGTATTTTTTATGTTTATACCTTACCTTAAAATATCAAAATTATATAAAAAAATTGATAAAAAAGTAAAATTAAAAAAATTGATAAATTTACAATGTAATCAAAAAAAACTACCGCGGGCTGGCTTGACGGTGCTAGCGGGGTGGCGTTGGCCCGCAGGCCGTAGTTTGAATGTACCCCTTTCATGTCCTTTGAATTGTAGTTATAAAATCATCCCATCGAAATAAAATAAGAAGAATGTCTGCGAAACTTAAAAGCCAACAGTCACCAGCAATGTGTTTGTAACTATTGAAAAGTGTTCTAATAATATAATTACTCTGTCTCAAATTTAGATAATTACCTTGAATCTAAATCTGACTTTGGAATAATATATGGCTAGTCGTTGTGCCAATAATTCGTGCTTAATTACATATCATAAGTCAGAATTTAGGACTTCACCAGACCTTGAAGAATTTGTTTAAAAAACGTTATTTATTACATTATAAAAATATTTATTTCACAGAATTAATTAATATAATTTTTTTACGATCTTTTCGTAAATTTCCAGAACTGTTTACTTAGTTAAAGTTCAATTATGACTTCAAAATACTACTTCATAACGTTTAATTCTTATCGGAAGGATGAAGGAACGAAAATCTGACCTCAAAGCTGGGAGCAGACTATCGCATGAACTAAAATTAATTAATATTGCACAGAATTTAAGAGGAACGGCTGCACATCTTGTTTCATACAAAACTTAATTTTGGATTTATTAAATCACCATTAATTAATAATTAATAAATTGTTAAAGTTGCCTCTGATATCGCAAAAATTCGATTTCTTTAATGGCCTTTATTTTGTAAGGCCAAAATACCCATCCAAACTGAACGATGTTTTTTTTAAATTACAGGTAAATATCTAGCACGGATTAGTGTTTTAATTATTTTTGTTTTTAAATTTTAAAAAGGCAAGTTTGAAAATTATTTGCGGATTTATGGTATTTTTTTGTATCGATATCTTTAATTATGCATGGCAAAATTTGTGTTCCAAAGCAAATAGGTCATTTTTAATTTTTATTTAGTAAACGGGGTATTTTTTATTAAATCACCATTAGCCCCCAAATAATTGCTAAAGTTGCCTCTGATATCGTAAAAATTCGATTTCTTTAATGGCCTTTATTTTTAGTTCAAAATAAAGGCCATTAAAGAAATTTAATGTAAATAAAATATTTATTTTGTAAGTTCAAAAAAAATATCATTCGATTTAGGTGAGTATTTTGGCCTCAAATCCAAAATTAAGTTTCGTATGAAACAGGCCGCGCAGCGTTCCTCTTTCAGAACTCATCCCTTCGAAAAGTCATGCCTCTGCATTCAGAATTTCTATGTACATATTACCAACTTCCCTTAAAAACTGGAAGTTTAAAAAAAAAGTTATGTTTTTTTAAGATAATCTATATTCAGCGTTACTTCAAATGCTACTTAAGGCAGAGTTTTTAAATTTTTGCTCTGTATATATCGTGTATTAATAAATATTTTTAATATAATCGCTTAAACATTATTTATATTAGCGCGCTCCCTCTGTCTTCGGTATTAACATATCTCATATACAAACGATCTTTAGTTTCCGCTCAGAGGGTATTGCTGGGTCTCTAGTTTTTTTGTACCCGGCAATTCAAGCAACGTTACGATTTTTAATTATGATCTTTCACTAGAGCGATACTGAGAGTATCTACCACTTTTATACGAATTTGAGCCCTTTCACCGCCTAAAATACCTGTAAATACGTATTTAAACTTTTTTCTTCAATAGATTTGTGGTTATTTGTGGCGTCATAACTAGTAAATTCATACGAATTACTTTTTTTTTTTTTAAGAAAGACAAATATTCCCTGATTACGAATAACCTGACAATACTTAAAAATCTCCTACTACCATCACAGTAAGCGGAAGATGTTGCTTGTGTCGTAAATGGAGGACTTAGCCAGCCGAGGAATCGAACTTACGACACCTGGGTGAGACCTGAACGCAATGCCAACTCAGCCGCTGACCGGTCAAAATATAAATAAATATCAATATATTTCCTCATCAGGATATACAGTATACTAAAAATAATGACAAGTATAGAGAAATGATAAACATAGAAAATAATAATGTAAGAATAGACAAATTACAAAACACAAACAAAAATTAACAATGAATAATGAAAGTAGGTAAGTAATTAATTGGAAATGTGAAAAATTATTTGAAAAAAAAATGTATTCGTATATATGTATTATAAAATATCAAATAAAAAAAATATCCATGAAAATTAAAAACAAATAACTTTAATATTATTATAAATAAAATAAAGAAAATTACGAAGCATGAAAAATAAAATAGTAATTCTTATTATTATTAAAATTCATATTAATTATATTTTAAACATAGTTATGTGAAAATAAATTTAAGATATAGCTATTTAATTTTTCTTTCGATTTTTAATAATATTTAATTGACTATTAACACTTTTTCTAATTTCTAAACTTTCAAATTTATCTAATTGTAAGACAATTGTATTCGTATGTAAATTTTTAAACCCTTATGTCAAAAGAATGATTTCTTTCCAAAATATGGTTGACATTCATTGTAACCGTTGTTGATTACAATTTGTTAAATTATATATAATTGTTCGTTAAAATTACCTTTTGCTTGAGGAATAGTAACTAATCTACCAAGCATCGAATGAAAATCTGATTATTTTTGAGTAAAGGGATGTAATCTTTACCATGTAAGATTAACTTCACATTTATTATTAACAGTTGAAATATTTAAATCTAAGAAATTAATGCTAAAATTTTGTCCCCTTTCTATGGTAAATTTATGCTTTTTATAGTATGAGTTTATTTAGGAAATTAAGGAAATTTTTAAGTTGTTTTTCAGTACCAGTCCATATAAATCATTTAAATTTTATTCCATACTAACTGATGTGTACAATAATTTATTTGACAGCGAAAGTAACTATCTCCAAATAAAGAAATATTCAACGGTAGAGCATCTGACCGGACATCAGAAGGGTGCAGGTTCGAGTCCTGTCGGCGACATTTATCTTTGCTCGGAAAGGTTTTTTTCAATTTGGATGAGTGTTTCAGGCTAATAATTATTGTTTATAAAAATAATTGTTACCATTTGCGCTATGCACAAAAATCTTGTCTTAAGTTTTTAAGAACTTTAGTTTATCAATTAATAAAGAAATATTCATTTGAATATTTTATTTCATTCCAAACGTTTATTATTTCAAAACGTATCTAAATCATAAAGTAGGTACCTACTCGTCTTTTCCATTTTGTAAATATTCTATCAAAAAAACGTGCTTCTTTTGAATATGCAGACCACAGTGCTATATCTATGGGCTAACCTAAATAAGACATGGCGGGTTAAATGTTTTCATACTAATTTTAAAATGTTATAGCAACAGTTTTACATATTGGATTTCGTTCAAACTACTTTCTAAACCTTCCCGGCACTAATAAAAACAAACTGTTTTCAGCGAAACCGGTCCAGTGATTTTCGAGAACAACTAGGACAAACAAACAAACTTACATTGATTTTGATATATTACTTAAACACTAATATTCACGTATTTTATAAAAAAACGTTAGTTTTAATGTATCCATGGTTCATGTTTTAAATTATTGTCTATGTAATAATGTGTAAGGTTGCATTTGAGTTCCGTATTAACAGAGTGAGACAACGATAGATAATTCTTTATAGTAGAGCTGTTTTACTCACTCTGCCCCATTTCTAGAACAGATTCCCAGAAGATCTCCCATAAATCGTACCTAATAAAGTATTAATTGTTTTTGTTTTTAATTCGTAGAACTCCATTTAATTTAAAAAAAATGAATGTAAATCAAATTTAATAATTTATTATTAAGTTCTGCAAGTATTTTTAGTTGTTATTATTGTGACAGCTGTTTCGGTGTTTAAGGCCATTTTAAAACTGTGGTTAATCCACATTATGACGACTTATTTATATGATTTAATTTACTCCCACTCCTTTAAAATTTGAATGGGAAATGATTTATTATCGGTAAAACCGATTTAGTTAGAAAGCCATTAAAATTCTGAATTCTGTGAGATTTTCACATTTATAATGTGTTTTTACTCGTATTTAACTGACAATGTTTCCGTAATTGATTTATTTAAATGTGTTGTATTGTTTTGATAATGTGAACATACTGAGAAGCGGTCAGTATATAATTTTCCTTACTTTATTAATTAATGTTATATTAGGATCATTCGTTTGTTTGTTAAATTCTAATTATTCAAGTAAATTTAATCTTAGGCCCTTTCTTTCTATATGTAAGGGTTTATATTTGTTACTGTCAAACGGGACGTGATTACTTACTAAAAGATGTTCTGCGAATTTTGAAGAAGTGCTTTTATTTTTATAACGTCTTATATGTTCTTTGAATCTAGTTAAGAAAGCCCTTCCCATCTGCCCTATATAGGTAGCGTTGCAGTCGGCGTGGTGTAATAAAGTGTTAACATAGATAAATACCTAATAAAGTGTTAACATAGAATATAATAATACGTTAAAATAACAGTTTAACTTTGTCGAGTAATCTTGAAGCGGTTTTCACAATAAGCACCATAAAATTTAGCCAAGTATGTTTTATTAGTAAACAATTTTTCATTTACATTTTCAACTTTATTTCTTACAAGAATGAAACTGCAACCCGTTAGAAACTTTAACGATATGTGTTGGGTTCCTGGAAACATTCGTTCCGGGTGTAGATTTAATTAGTCACACGCTGTTATTTTAGATCGTGGAAAACCAATAACTGTTTGGGTGGAATATTAAACCCTCCCGGAGTTACACCACCGTTTGTTCGAAGCTTAAAGCTGCGCCAGAAGCTCGTATACCAATGCATACAACAGTTGCAGTCAGTTAAAGCTATTTACAATGGCCTAAAAAGAAATATACATAAGCCGGTAAACAAACAGTATACACTGACGCCGAGCCACCTTTAATAATTTTGTCTATTCTTGTCATTATTTCTCGGAACTCTGTATCCTGATGAGGGAAGATTTGCTTTCGAAGCATGTTGATATTTATATATTAAATAGTGTTTTAAACAAAAGATTTCCTCAAAAAATTCGTAATCGCTTTGTGGCGTCATAATTAATAAATTAATTAGAATTACTTTGTTTAAACCAGTTTTTAATATATAAATATTTACATGTTTCAGAAGCAAAGCTTCCTTCATCAGGGTAAACAATATAGGTACCAAAAATAATTATAAAATAAAACAAATCACAAAAATAAACAAATATTAACATTAAGTGATGGAAGTAAGTAAGTAATTGATTAAAAATATTTTTAAAAAATTAAAAATTATTACAAAATATTAAATAATATTTTTTAAAAGAAATTATTAATGTAAATAAAATCAAGAAAATGGCCAGGTATAAAATATAACAAAAAATAGTCAATTAAATATTATTAATAATAAAAAAAATATATAAAAAATAGTTATATATCTTAGATTTATTTTCATATTAATAACTGTATTATAATATTATTAATAAAAAAAATAATGGTACTTACATCACTTATTGTTAATTTGTGTTTGTAATTTTTCTATTTGCTTATTACTTGTCATTATTTTTAGTAACTCCACATAGCATCCCCAAAGATGATATAGGCCTTGAGGAAAATTATTTCCCTCAGGGTCTCCTGTGTGGAGTTACTGTAAAAAAAATCCGATGAGGGGAGCTTTGCTACTACAACATGTAGATATTTTTATATTAAAAAAAATGGTAACAAAGTAATTCTTATTATTTTATTAACATATTCCCTATTAATTTTATTTTAAAACACACCATAAATTGATTTTACATTAATTGAAGAAGTTTTTAATCATTTTCTTTATGTAATTTTGAATTTAAAGTTGATTTTAAAACAAATTATTGTCTGATGTTTCGTCAAAAGAAAACGGCTGCCATTTATTTTCATTATTCTATTTGATGATGGACCCTGTCATTCATCATAAAAATGACGTGACTTCCGATGACTGACATAAATGTCAATCTTTGTCATGACATGAGTCATGAGTCATTGGATAATTTAAGGTCCAGGATCAGGAAAACATAAAAAAAAAATTGTATGTTCCGTACGGATTTTGAAATGCGGTTTTCTTTTTTAAGAACAATTACATTTTTTGCATTGAATTTTAAAATACATAGTAATTTGTGCTCATTCTGAGAATAACTATGTTGCAATCACTGAATAGGAAATTAACGGAAGTGTGATCTGTACCGATTTAACATAAAACTGTTATCCCCAATCAAAGTTCAATCGGAGATTTAAAAAAATTTGAAAAAATCCTTCTGTGTAAAAGAAATACTGTATTGCCCCTTTTCATATTATATATGTTTTTATAATTTCTTCAAAAGATTGGTATTCACATTGTAGTGTTATTATGAATAAATTAATTAAAAATTACTTTGTGATCACAACTTTATTAATATACTCATATACATGTTAACATGTTCCTAAGGCGATGCTGTCCTCATCAGGAATATACAGAATACTAAACAATAATAATTTCAAGTATAAACAAATGATAAACATAGACCACAATAATGTAAGAATAGACAAATTATAAACATAAACAAAAATTGATTGAAGGAAGTAAGTAATTATTCAAAAAAGTGTTAAAAATTTTTATTATAAATCAATGAATAAAAAATTGTATTATAAATTAGAAAAGAAATTATTTTTATTATAAATACGAACATGAAAATAAATGATAAAGATATATAAAATATATATTTTTTTTTATTATTAATTATTTTTAATTCACTATTAACGCTTTTTCTGATTTCTAAAATTTTTAATTTGTCTAATTGTAAACCGGTTGTATTTATTTATTTATTTTATTTATTTATAAAATACATGATATTTAATGGAGACATTTACATGGAGTAGATAAATTTGATCACCATACTAGGAGGCTGCCTGTTTCATGGTGACCAATGGAGTACCATATAGTTACTTTGTATGAAGTCTAGTGTAAACCTATGGATTTATTATATTCATTATATTAACATGCTAACAATTGGAAAAATTATAAAAGAAAGTAGAAGATAAAAAGAAGAAAAAGTCATTCGTAGGGTTTAGATCATTTGTATGTAAAACTTTAAATCTTTATTTATATCAAAAGAATGATTGGTTTCTAAAGTATGATTGGTACATTCAGAATAATAAACACCTAAAGGTGTTTAAATGATAACAATAATAAATAATAATAATAAAATATAATTTAAATAATAAATAATAACATCGCTTTCGAAACATGTTGATATGTTTATATTAATAAAGTGGTGAATACAAAGTCATTTTTGATTCATTTATATTTCACTTGATCTAAAATAATTTTATTACATCACTGCACTACTTTTTTCTAATATTGTAAGCTCTGTAAAAAATGTCACCTAATGTCTTAATAAAGATAACACCCTCTAGTCCCTTTTCCATTCAGGACTTCTTTTCAGGAGGTTCGTTAATGATTAAGAAGTATGGCTACTGAAATAGTTAATTAATGCGAGAAAATGCCATAAATCATCAGCTAGAAGCTAGAATCTAAAATCTAAGCTGGAACTCGTGTTCAGTCCTCCTTTAAATAGACCATGGCGGAGACAGCACAAGTCTCAGCAGAAGTTTCATGGGGTGTGGGTATTATGGGACTGGAGAAACGGAGGAAGGAACGATGACCCCACAACACTATTTCCGTCCAATATTTGGAAAGCGAAAATATCATACGAGACAACATGTGGACGAGGAATTTTAACTGCCTTTTCAGATATGTATTACTGTAATGAAATTGGCAGAATTTATATTACAATTTCCCAAGTACCCACTCAAATTAATTTTGGGTGATAGAAATAATTGCATTTATATTAAAATCGCGCGCTAACTAATAATATATGGACCGCTCATCGTAAAAAAAATGTGACTAAAACGTCAAATTAATAAATCTCTGGTTTTTGCAGTGCAATATTATTTTACTTTAAATATTATTGAATCATTTCCACAATACGAATACTCTAATGTCTCTAATAAGTTCAACCTCTTAATTCCAGCTGTTTTCTACCTCATTTTCTTGGTTGAACTGTGTTTTTCCTTAAACCAACTCGTTGCTAATGATTTATTAAAACGGTTTGTATTGTAATTTCTATATATAAAAATGAATATTTGTCTGTCTGTATGTCCTCGATTTTCTAGAAAATTCCTAGAGCAGTTTCGCTGAAAATAGCATAGTTTGTTCTTGTTAGTGCCAGGAAGGTTTAGAGAGTAGTTTGAATGAAATCCAATATGAAACACTGTTGCTATAACGTTTTAAAATTAATATGAAAAACATTAAACCCGCCATGTTGTATTGAGGTTAGCCCATAGATTTACCACTCTTGTTAGCCACAGATTACATATTCAAAAGAAAAAGGTTTGTTTGGGTAGAATATTTTCAAAATGAAAACACAAGTAGGTATCCACTTAAGAACTTTGATATATTCTGAAAATATAAATATTTGGAATGATTTTTTTTTACATTAATGTTTCTTTGTTTAGAATATAGTAATAGTCGTCACAAGGCATAACTTTCGCTGCCAAAACAATTATGGCACCCAAACGACAAGCAAGAATTCACAACATTATTCAACAAAAAAAACGAGCAAGGCCGGGTACACATCAGCTGGTAAATCAATATAATGGTATTCCACCAGGAATTGTCAGTATTAAAAATATAAATAATCAACCCATTTTCCAGTGCAAAGTTGAACATAATAAAATATAATTTATAATATTGTAAGTAGATAACTACTAGTGAAAAAGCTGTGTTTTTTTTTCTACTGCAAAAGTCAGGAATGATTTTTCTTAATACGTTAAAAACAAAACCTCGTAGAGAATACGAAGAATAAGGTATTTATTTTAAAATACTCGTAGAACAATAATTATATGTAATGATTTTATTATTGATAATTTAAAACAAAAATATCACTATTGAACGTCATTTTACAATGCGATTCGTTCATTATCACCGATTAGTCGTTGAACTTAGTAAACAAGTTATTAAATTTATACGTCTAGGTTTATTTTAAGGATTCCATAACAAATCGAAATAACGGTCTGAAAACAAGTTTCCTTGCTCTCGGCTGAACATTTTCAGCAATTCCAGTCGGTCAACTCAATTAAATTATAATCGAAAACTTCATATATTGGCGAACATTTTTGATAAATAAGTTACATTACATCAGAATACAGGTTCCTATTAATATAGGTATATATTTAATGCTTTCGTAAGGTGAAACAGTTGTCACGCGTAATAATAATTACCTAGCATAACTTTTTTAAATATAAAACCGTTTTTAAAGTAAATAATTGAAAAAACTTTAAATTAAATTAGAATTCTACAAATTAAAATTGAACACATTAAATGAAGTAAATCTAGAAAACATTACAACGCGGTGAAAGTCGGAATTTTTAATGGCATTTTTCATGTATTACTTAGTAATCGAATTATTTCAGAATTATATTTATCAAATAACAGCTATCGCAGTTTAAATATTGATAATTGCATATTACGATATGAACAAAAATGAAGTTTCTCAAGTAAACTGTTTAGTTGTGAAACTGCCTGCATCTGTCAAATTGTAAAGTAATTAGTTTCGTTTGTTCGGTTTTGGTGTATCATTTTTGAATACGGTGCAGTTAACATTGTTATATCGAAAATTGTAAGCGATATAGGATTTAAAACACAACGAAATTAAATAGGAACGAATCACAATTTCTGTTATATTATTATGACCTAAGACCATAGATAATTTATAATAGGTAAGTGTATTTGATT
This sequence comes from Halesus radiatus, assembly GCA_022606495.2. Classification (NCBI taxonomy): domain Eukaryota; kingdom Metazoa; phylum Arthropoda; class Insecta; order Trichoptera; family Limnephilidae; genus Halesus; species Halesus radiatus. The sequence continues at coordinate 20,196 of JAHDVE020007591.1, forward strand.
TTAGCGGGAAATCTGTTTTGGATACTGTACAATTAGTTTCTTAGAATGTTTTGAAAAACGAATATTATGATCGAATCGTCAGAACCTCAGACCATAGAACGTTTCTAAGGAGTCATTGTTTTTACGCCCTTTTTTATATTGAGGATAACACGGTGTAAATTCATTGTAATATCATAATTTAAAACAGCACATAAACTATTAAGTTATAATGGTTTATATAAAAACCGACATGTTTTTCGAAATCTATGTACAATTATGCATTTACAGAATTTTTAACATTACGTACTCACTACAAAAACGATATTTTTTTTAAGTTATGAGAAAAATTATTTGATGCTTTTAATGTATTTAAAAATGACCAAAAAATAAATACAATGGTATATGAAGTAGGTACTTACGTATTTTCCGGAATCATTATGAATCGTTAAGGTTAGGTTCAATCAGTTCAATGGCTAAGGATTATAGTTAGGCAGATTAAAGATGTTATAAAATATGATTGTGATCTGTGGATGCCAATGTAAAATGAACTAAATATTCGTGTGTTCAGTAACCATCAACAAGTATTATTAAACCTAACCTAAACATTTCTTTTCCGGAAAGTGCGTAAGTACCTACAATTCATACAATGCTTCATATTTCTTTGTTATATTTCACTATTCTATTGATAGATGCACTTTTAAGTAGGTACAGTAAATATGACCTAAAATCAACAGGGACACTTTTATTACGATTACGTTATTGTGGTTATTCAACTAGTTGTTGGATTCGCGATATTATTTTTGAAACATTTGTCATAGAGAGTAATTAACGGTACTTTCGGCGGTACAGTGTGGGTATTATTGTTTGTTACGTTGGTGCAAGTCATTAAGTTATGAATCAGCGTGTCTCAGTTTTGAAGACGAGTGTAAACAATGGCAGGTACTAGAGACAGCTGACTTCTCACAGCTGAGTAATGCGGCTCCCTCTTCCTCGGTTCTGACTCATCCTCTTCTGTCGTCTCCTTCCCGCCCTGACTCATCAGCTCCGTCTCCCTTCCGCCCATCGTCTGCCGCCCCCGCCCGATACACTCGCACATGAACCCTTCTCTTTCTATTATTCTTGTTTCACCGAAAAAAAAGTATCGAAACAACGGAAATAATGCAGTTTTTTTAGGAATTTCGGAGAAGTTTTGAAATTGATATGACTGGAATTTTAAGAATCCAGAATAAAAATTGTTATTTCCACTTATTTGAAGACGAAAGTCTAGCTTCTGGATAAAGCGTTTGACGAATGTATCACCTCGTGTTCCAGCTGCTGCTGCTGCTATAGTGTTGGTGTTTGTTTGTCGTGTGGGGTATAATTTCACCTTGGGTTGTTTGGTTGCTCGCTGGACTGATGTTTGTCGGTTGGGTGCTGGATGCAGGCGGCACCAAGAGCAGTTCACCTGCCGGGGGGCGTTGGGCGGGGGGTGGAGGGGCAGGGTGGCGGAAGGGCGGGGGCCGGCTCGGGGCGGGGGCGGGGAGCGCAGGGCCGTGTGCACCGCGCCCATAGACTACCAGCCGCCCGCCACTAGGACAGCCATTCGAACATAAGTAGTCAGTGACGGTCGACAGCTATCAGCCAACGACAGCTAACTAACCAACTCACTCCCAGGCGATCTCGTCCGGCACAACTACATTACACGACCGACCAGGTAGATACCTCTTCCAATCTTCAGTGGATTGTGCTCTCTCTATAATAATTACTTCCGAGTGTCTTTAATCTAAACCAATTCTTCGCTAACTCGAGTGTCGATCTTCGCTTTTGCAAGGCGGGAAGAAGGATCTCAAGTGTTTTGTGAATTCGAGCAGCAATTTGTGTTGTGACTTTTGTAATCGAGGACAAGTGTTCGAGGGTGTTACTCCTACGGTGTGTTACTAGTTCTTAAGGGATGTTCACCGAGGACTTGTTGGACTAATTTCATAGAAAAAATTACTGTAAAGCCGACGATTTGTTTCGATTTTGACTTGTGAAATCTCGGAAAATCTGTGTCCATGTTTCATGTGATGCAAAGTGAAAGGAAAATCGTTACCCTTATCAAATCTTTGGAATAAAATTCACGTCAGTTCCACGATCTTACATTTTCATGTAATTCATTTAAATGTTTGTGAGTGGATTTTTTCTTTATTAGTGTGCAAGCAATCTAAATGTCTAATTTGTAAAAAAAGAGAAGGGGTTGTTTGTACGTCCCAATAAAAATCATCAACCGATCATTTCGCTGACTTCAAACAAATGGCAACTTGCCAACTATTTACCGACAAGCATTTCTCGAAGCTGTGGTACACATCTCGAGCTACAAGTATTATAAATTCTAATAACGGTAGAGTAAAAATAGTAATGAATGAAAAATATGTCAGCAATTGACACATTGAAATATATTTTGGGGGTAGGAAATTTGATACTAAATTTGAGGATTTGATAAAAACATCAATCAATCAAGATTTTCGCTTTTAATACCAGTAATAAAATGTGGAACTCAATGTAAAAAAGTAATGTTTCGAAAAAAAAAGATTTTTATTTAAATAGAAAAAAACTGAAAGCCTATTTTACCACATTCGCGGAAAATCTCTGTGAATTCATATACATGGAGAGCAAATATGTTTTTTTTCTATGGAATTTTCTTTGAATGTAACCTAATATGCGGTGCGGGTGTAGGGGGCGGGGCAGGTGGGGGTGGGTGGGGGAGGGGAAGGATGGGGCAACGGCTCCAAATTTGGCGCGCTCATAAATAGTTCGCCCTACTTATAAATACCGCCCGGTATTATAGCGTATCCCTGATCCGAATCATTCACTCAGACCCTCGCTACGGAATATCACACTCCTCCGGTAAATTAGCTTACATATTCATCAGACAACAAACGTAAATATTACCCGCCTACGAAAAGACAGTTCACTTCTTCCCGCGCAACAATTCGAATTCAAATGGAATACCAACTTGCAAAAATATAACAAACTGCAAAGCCTGGGTAGTTACTTGGGTTCCTACGCCAGTTGTTGAAGTATTTATTTATATTTACGCGTTGGTTACCAGTCGCTTAGTCATATTGGAACCGGTCGAATGAAATAAAACTCTTAATTTTGTTTTCGAATTCGGGGGAAAGTTTTTGGCATACGCGCAGCAACTTTAGAAGTTTTTTTACCAAGCGTAAGTTTACGTTTATTTCGTAACCCGCCTGGCTGAAAACGTAACGCACAATCGTAAACAACGAACATTGTTTCAATAAATTCAATGTTTTCTTTATAAAACAATAAAGTAAATATTTGTTACATCTACTTATAAAATAAAATGGAATCACAACAAATAAACGCGGCTTTCGAACACGGGCTTAAAATCCAGCATTGGAGAAAATAATTTTTTAAAAATCAATAATAAACTAACTTGTAAGAAGCAACATTCGAGAAGAACATTGTTTACCGGGAAAAATATAGATTTAATCGTGGATATCAATTGTTTTTTTTTCGAAATGATTATTAAATATGTATGTTTTCTTTTCTTTCCAGGCCCAACAACTTATTCAAAATGCCTTTCAAGCCAATTGAGAACCCCAAATGCCCCAAGTGCAGCAAGTCTGTCTACGCTGCTGAGGAGCGTGTGGCCGGAGGACTCAAGTTCCACAAGATGTGCTTCAAATGCGGTAAGTCCAAACTAAAATAATAACAGTCAGCATGAAAAAATAAAGTAAAAACAGCAACCAAATAATAAATATTTTTTTTTACTGGAATCTCTCTTTAAAAATCTCGTTTAAGAAAAATGCATTGGCCTGACATCTAACGACAGTTTTCAAAGTATTTAAAGTCTAAGAAAAATCAATCTACCTGACAACTAGCAACACGTTGTTTGAAACAACAACTTTTGTAAAGAAAATACAAAAACCATAATAATTACGAAAATGATTACTTATTTTTCACCATCGCTTAAAAATATTATGATAGAATTAATAATTGACCAATGCTTTTAAAAGATGGCACTTTATACTCTGAATTCATTGGAATGGGAAATTAAGGAAGAGAAGAGTAAGACACGGAGTTTTATTGTTGATGTTACAGGAATGTGCAGCAAATTGCTCGACTCTACCAACTGCACCGAGCACGAGGGAGAGCTGTACTGCAAGAACTGCCACGGCCGCAAGTACGGACCCAAGGGATACGGATCCGGCGGTGGCGGATGCCTGATTGGAGTCCAGCTGGGCTCAGATGTCAGTGAAACGTAAGTAGCGTGCTTTGTGTGATCCTGCTCCATTGTATCCACTGTATCTACTCGTATAATATACTTTACTCGACTCGGCCTGAGAAATACTTTCCTTATCTCCGTCGAATATCCATATATCTGTTTTTGCAATTACTAGCCGCTTGGATCCATACTTGCATCGGATTACAAATCATTATTGTAAAGCATAGAGTCATTCGTTACTACCCTAGCATTAACCTGTTTGATAGCATTAACCCTGTGAAGCGGGAATTGTAAATACTAGAAGCCTCAAAGAAAGAGATGGGAGCAGTTTTGACGCGGCATGACCTAGTTCATTTGTTGGAAACAGGCAGTAAGTGAGCAGCCTTGCGGCCCCCGACGAGCTAGCTGCCGGGGCGCGGGTCCTTGGGTCCCCGGGTGGCGGGCCTCCGCCACCCACTACACCCACCATCCACCACCGCCTAGGTCGGATCCCGATGCACGTACACCCTACACGTATCACGATACATGCGCAGGACATCGAGCGCTCTTTTCTTACTTTGTACCTAGTTTTAACACGTTCTTTAATATTTTTATAATCATCGGTACCTTTTTAAATTACATTTAGTTATTTAAATTTCCACAAAAGTTAAAAACTTTAATTTGTCTTTGTTTGTCATTATCTGTTATATGTTATCCACTTAAACAATAAAAAAAAAAGAAAACATAAGAAGAACAGCGTGTTATAGTTGTAGAAGTAAAGTAGACAGTGAGTTGAGGGCGGTGAGTCGGAAGTGGTTTAGACAATGTGACAATGGTTGCTGCGAGACAGTCCCGTCAGGCGTCAGACGCTCTCGCTCTCGGCTCAGCGTCTACTCGAATACCCCTTCCCCTCCCTTCCCAACTGCAGAGTGAGACTGCACCGGGACCAGCAACAGAAAGACACGGTGAGCGCACTTCTTACAGTGGCTAAGCATGGCTTCAAGCTTCTTCTCTTCTCTCTATTCTCTCCTCTATCTCATCTGTTGTGTCTAACTAACTGTAGTGGCGGCTAATTGCATGCCTTGTAACGCTTCACTAACCAACTTGAATGGAGTCAAGTCGCACTAACTCATGTCATCTGGGATGGGATAAGGAAAGTGTCCTCGGAAAGAGACGATGTGGGGGGCGGTGCGGGGTGTGGGGGGCCCTCTGGACTTGTCCCATCGCTCGAAGCATCACATATTAATTTACTCTCATTTCAGTTCTGATATTATATTGTAACACAATAAAACGCACCCCTTAACTTTCGATTCGCCGCAACGCAGCCGAATGTTTAGATCTTGGTATAATAGTCGTTTCTGAATTCACAAGGCTTTCTTAACAATTCTTAAGGCTGTGGGAGGTTGGTTGAGTTTTGGTGGTGAAACACAATAACGTCTTAGAGCTGTAACCGGAGCTTTACTAGTGGAGTGCCAGAGCCGAGTCGATAGAGCTAACTTCTCGCTATGGTTACAGATCAACTGTCCGCGAAGGGCTAACCAATGGAGCTTGCATGGAACCCAGGGTGATTGCCAAGGCTCCCGAGGGCCAGGGCTGCCCCCGCTGTGGAGGCTTCGTCTACGCCGCTGAGCAGATGCTCGCCAGAGGACGTGTAAGTTACTACTTTCATTATCTCACACTAATATAACTTATCTGGTTTCAATGAAAACTTTTACAAGTAACAAATATTGGCGTTGAGAAGGTTTTTTCAAGAAACAGTATTAACTTTATAAATGGTTACAAATTGAAGTATTGCACCAGTCGTTAATAATCTTACTTCAAAACAATTTTATGATTTGACACGTCGAATCTAACAATTAAAGGTTTGCATGTTTCAGGCAATTCAGTCATTCAAATGATTTAAAAATCAATGCCTACAAGGTGATAATGTGTACAGAATATTTGAAGAACTTGTGTTATTTGTGAACAACAGGGATATCATAGGCGCTGCTTCAAGTGCTTGAGTTGCAACAGAACTTTAGACTCCACGATGCACTGCGATGGACCAGATTTGGATATTTATTGCCGAGGTACACAACCTGATCTGATTCAGATTTATGTGTTTGTGATACCAAAATGTGTCTTTAATTAAATGTTTGAAGCACGAAATCAACACTCCACCATATTGTTCTCACAAATATTATGTTCCTGCATCTCTCCAATATTCTATTCAATACCCTATCATACCTTTCATGGTCCATGCACGAATCTACATAAACCGATGCATTAGATTCATTAATTTAGAAGCGATCAATGACACAATAATATTCTGGATATCATGTTAAAATCATTATGATCAATGATGGTTCATTTCTGATTGTGTATTCTAAATTGATGATTGGATTAATTTTAGTCCATTCATGCTTTGTTTATATCGGGAGTCGGAAAGCTATCTAGTATTTTACTGATGAAAATTTAAAAAAAAGTGATGCCATTGTTGTCACAAGATGCCAGAAGCTTTTTCACTTTCAATATAAACAGGGCATTACATTCATATTATGATCATGCCATCTAGGTTAAGAACTGTATTTTGTTTGCATTTGCAAGTTTAAGACGATTGTTTGTGAACACTGTAGCTAGAAATGCATTTACTATTGTTAAAGGGTTGGCATAAGGAGTGTTTCAAGTGTGGAGAATGTAACAAGGGACTGGACTCTGTGAACTGCTGCGAGGGGCCCGACAAAAACATCTACTGCAAAGGTAATTTACTCATCAATCAATGCACTATTCACTTATCTCAATCACCTTATCCTTCTTGCTGCATCATATCTTGGAACACACTTTAAATTTTCTAATTTATTGCAATCTACAATAAATATCAATAAAATTTTATATGCAACCATAAAACACAAGATTCCTCAAAATATTAAGTTTGTGACCATGGACATTGAATATTAAATGCCCTGTTGAATTCTTTCACTGATGGAGTAGTATAAAACAATGATTGTACTTATTCAGTTCAAAAGAATTTTAATGAAATAAAACAATCACTCTGTTTATAACCACAATATTTATTTATTTTTTATTAAGACTGACCGGTTTTGCAATTAAAGCATCATCAGGGTTCAAAATTAGACTGACAAAATAACAAATTAAACTTTCAGTTTAATTTCTTACCCCGATGAAGCTTGTGTTAAGCGAAACCGGTCAGTCTTAATAAAAATTAAATAAATTAATTAAATAAATAATTGTAAACCACAAAGTGTCTGCTTTCTATCAAAATACAAAAGAATTTTGTTGCCAACTGAATCCTTAATAAATTCTTTCCGATCTGATCACTCTCATCCGCAGTCTTGATATTTCTGAGATATGATGCAGCTTTGTATCATTCATCAGTATCATGTAACTGTCCTTGTTTTGGAATGTTTGTGGTTTGACACTGTTTGTTCTGTCCCCGTAGTGTGTTACGGGAAGAAGTTCGGCCCCAAGGGCTACGGCTATGGCCAGGGCTGTGGCGCGTTGCAGAGCGACTGCTTCCCCAGTGGGTAAGTCTCTAGCCACGCGCCAATACGACACCTACTCTAACATGTCCATCTATTATCTCAACTGGCAACACTGTATCGTGACAAAATTCAAAATTTTAAAACATTCCATCGAACAAAGTTAAAAAAAGGCTGGAAATGAATTATTATCGGTTGGTACTTAACTGCAAATGAGCCAGGAAACAAAAACAACTCTTTTTTGTAACTACTATTGTCCACAATTTGGCTGCCTTGAGGTAATAGATGAATATGATACGATCCTGGGTCTGTGTGCATGGTTGCCGCTGCTTTCAAAATGATTTCTCTTGGCATTCACGCTTATCTGCTTAACTATACAGGATGCTACGCTCAGCGATTTGGACCTCGTGGCATCGGTCACTCGGGGATGTCTTCTCTCGGCCTCATGTGCGATATAAGGGACATTGAATGGCAGAGGTATATCTGACCCTCACCCTGTCCTATTTGTTATTTGTAAATCCAACTAAATTGCAATGTGTATCTGTGTAAACCCAGCATAAATGCAATGTGAACTGCAACCCGACAGTAGCAAACAAATTCATAGTTTATTTGTTTAAATGCAAAAGTAATAACTGCAATGTTTGTATGTGGGAACAGCAACCAGCTATTGGATACCTGAGCATGGAACATAATCAAATTAATTTGATCATTAGAATAAAAAAAATGTTTAGTCACAAACATATATCGTTGTTTTACCATAGTTTTAAAATCACAACTAATTCGTTTTATACTACTCATTTATCACCTACTAGAAATTTAACAAACCTTAAAAAATATATATTCATAAAAGAAGTTCAATAATATAAAAAATTTCAAAGAAAATAATATAAAATTTCCTTCCAAACTTTATATCATCCACTAATCGCACGATCTATATTCATAAGAGTTTTACAGTTCATTATTCATAAAACTTCAAGAAATCATTATTTCACTATCGAAAATCGAAACCTAAAAAATACCGCAAGTTAAATCCACAAATGAACATTAATTTGTTGAAATTAAGCATCAAAAATAAACTCAAAACCTAGAATTTTTTCATTGATTTAGTAAAAAGTTGTATGGCAGAGGAATGGAATCCGAAGCTAAGTCTTTTGAAGACCTTTCGTCAACCAAATAAAGAGTATCTTTCTTTCTACAATTTGTTTTCTTTTGAACAACTAATTAATATCACCAAGCATGCAAATAAATCGTTTGAAAATCCTTTTAAGAGAAACCAACTAACAATCTTGATGTTCTAACAGTGACCAAGCACCCAAGACAACGTTGATCGACACCACCTCCATCATGGCCAAGCCGGGCCAGGGTTGCCCCCGTTGCGGTGGAGTGGTGTTCGCTGCTGAGCTGGTGTTGGCCAAGGGTCACGAGTGGCATCGCAAGTGCTTCAAGTGCAGGGACTGCACCAAGACCCTGGACTCCATCATCGCCTGCGACGGCCCTGACAGCGAGGTGTACTGTAAGACGTGCTACGGCAAGAAGTGGGGACCCCACGGATACGGGTTCGCTTGCGGATCCGGGTTCCTGCAGACTGATGGCTTGACGTAAGTTAAACAAAAGAATTATCCTTAAACAACAATACCAAAGCGAGTACTAGCTACTACTTAGAAATTCATTATTAATGTTGCCAAGAGTCCTGAAAAATTACACAAAATTTGGACTATAACCATCTTGTCTACTTACTAAGTACAAGAACTAAACTTCCAGCATCCAGGTTTGGACATAGGCCTCTCTCCAATTTATCTCCATTTTTGATGTCTCTCACCCCCTTGTCCTTACGCCACCCGAAGATATTGTAGTTTCAATGATCGAATGTCTCCATAGAACACCACTTCACATAATTTAAACAAGTATTCGACAATTATGGAGTTTTGGCTAATTAGCGACTTGTTTTGTCTCCAGCGAGGATGAGATCTCCAAGAGCCGTCCCTTCTACAACCCTGATACCACGTCCATCAAGGCTCCCCCCGGCCAGGGCTGCCCCCGCTGTGGAGGAATGGTGTTCGCTGCTGAACAACAGCTCGCCAAGGGAACGGTAAGAAATACATTCAACTTTATGAAGTCATTAGAAATTACTCCCAGATTACAACAATTCAAAAATATTATTGGGACATTATATGACAGGAATTTAAATAATTCCATATAAATCCCCTGGTGACCAAAAATATTATTGGGGCATTACATGACAGGAAATTAAATAATTCCATATAAATCGCCTTGTGACCAAAAATATAACTTAAATTAGCGGGAATTCTTGTTTATGGTTTACATAAGATATATTTTCGATAGTTTGCTGCTCTTCTGTTTTTCTAATGAGAAAATAGAACCAATCATAGAATATCAGGCAGCATTTTTACATTTCACCTCTTTAATGATACTTAGCAATTTCAGTATATTATTTTAACCGCCCCAGGTAGGCACCTAACTTAAATGCCCCGCATATTATACAATATGACATCAAAAACTGATGAAAATTTCTTCTATTTCAGATGTGGCACAAGAAATGCTTCAACTGCGCCGAGTGCCACCGCCCGCTGGACTCCATGCTGGCCTGCGACGGCCCCGACAAGGAGGTCCACTGTAGGGCCTGCTACGGCAAGCTATTCGGCCCCAAGGGCTTCGGCTTTGGACATGCACCCACCCTGGTGTGCGCCGACTCTGAGCCAACCAACCACCAGTGAGTATTATCGCTGAGACGTTTGAAGACTTACCTTCCCAAATCTCCTCTTCACCTTTTCCGACTTCCATCAGCCTCGCAACATACACCAATTGGGGATGCCATAGTCTCACATTCAAATCGGAATTATCAATAGATAATCCATTGGATAATACATATCGATTAAAAGTGATTGATAAAAAAAATTACAGCTACGCATAATTCAAACTGGCTGTTAGCTCAGTGGACCAAAAGTTGATCAATTCTAATCTTGTTTTTTATTTTATTACTTTAGCTCTGAAGGAGCTGCCTTCACTGGAGCCAAGGCCGCAGCCGGCACTGGATGCCTTCGTTGCGGATTCCCCGTGTACGCTGCGGAACAGATGATCTCCAAGAACAAGATCTGGCACAGGCGTTGCTTCAACTGCTCAGACTGCCACAAATCACTGGTAAGCATCTGTCTTTATCTACGACTAATCTTTTCAACATCCAATAAAATAATATATAAATAAATAAAGAAAATTGAAAATCAAATAACAAGTAACAAAAAAAACAGTTTATTATCTAGCAGCTCTCAGTCAAACTGCAGTAAATTTAAAATGATTATATTCTGTTAGTTTTTAAATAATCGTGCTCTTCCTCCTCCATGATCAAATGCGTATTCAAGAACTCTTCTACTGAATCCGTATTCCACTTCTCGATGGCTATAACTTCACGGACATTTCCGTCTTTGTCTTGCAGTTTGATAATGGGATCCAATCCTCTTACATACTTAATTTGAAGGTTGGAAAACTTGGCTGGTCGTGTACTCTTGACGAATGCCTGAATTTGAGGATATGCCGAGAATTTACAGGTGCAAACTTCTAAAATTGCACTTGCGTACCTTTTATCGGTTGGTGAGTTCTCATCGCGCTGACAGCACTCTCGGCAGTGGTCCCTTAAACTTTCTAGTCCAAAATCCTTCAGTTGGTCGCAGGAAGAACACAATAAATTAGCTTTGTTAAAGCCCAATTGCGAACAGTCCTCGGATGAAAACTCAGCTTGGATTAGGCTAGCGAATGATATCACGCAAAGCACCAACATATCACTCTTAAATGATTTCATTTTGAAATTAGTCGGCTAAAGTGACAGCTCACAACAAAATTAGAGAAACGGTAGTTTAGGCCATAGAAATAATGACACATAGATAGATTATGAATTGTGACAGATAAGATAACACGTCTATGGATTCTATTGGCCATAAAATGTCAACATTACCAACCTACTAAAAAAAACAGGTTCTTATCGCAACTGCTCTAGGGATGTGAAAAATAAAAACTGCAATTAAAATTACATTGTTATTACAGGACTCCACCAATCTTTGCGACGGACCCGATGGAAACATCTACTGCCGTGGATGCTATGGAAGGAACTACGGACCCAAGGGAGTTGGTTTCGGAATGGGAGCAGGAACACTAACAATGTCTTGAATGCAATCAGCTTACAACTAAGATATTTATATTTCGCAATGTGATGACTGAATGAAACTAGATGTAAGATGGAAGACTCATCAGGGAACTGCTATTACATCCAGTTTATCGTGTATATTACATGAAAAACAAACAAACATACACACATTCAAGTTTATAGACTTATAGTTCGCGGTGAGGTTTTCACGTTTAATTGTGTAACAGAGAAACTGTGTCCGGGAATTAATTACTTTAAATATAAGAAGATGCTTTTTAAGTGTTATATTTTTTGCACAATAACAATTAAGACAGATATTTATTATTTATAGTTCACAGTTTACCTAATTAACCAATCAAAGAAAGATGCGCTTTAATATATTACCTGCATTCTACTTCTATCTAAAGCAAACTAAAGAGTGAATCTTGCGGATAAGACATTGTGAAATTGGGATGACTGACTGAATTCGCCATGAATGTTTCAACTGAGCAAGAGACAGGAATCAGCAGCGAGCTGTTTCCCAAAGGCCTGTGTAATTATTATTCCAATTGCATCATAATTTATAATAATATATATATCAAGAGAATTAGCTATTCTTCGATCGACCAGGCCCACACGCCTGAGGAAATATCATTTCATATTTTATTTTTCTACGCCAGTGATAATATTAACATTTTCACAAAGCTGTGCTGAGCCCCCAGGGGCTGGAAATAAAATTCCTACGAGGGAGATGAAATAACCAGCACGAAGACACGTCGCTGGAGCTTGGAGCCTTGGCTAGGCACTCTACACACTACAATCGCTTTTAGGACAGCTTACAATTTAGCCCATAAGTTCATACATAATCGAACAATATTATTTCGATTACTCTACAATATGTACATTTTAATAAATAAAATAAAACTTCAATAAAAACTTAATACTGTTTTATTGTTTATCCAACTTACGATAAAAAACGTTTAAACATTCAAATTTTTAAAAATAATACATAATTTGGAAAAAAAAAACATAGAACCAAGATATAAAACATTTTACAATATTATGTAACATGAAAAAAAGAACAGTAACAGTTGAGCAGAAATCCACAAATTGTTATAAAAATTTATTGATCATCATACATGTTGTCCGGAAATTCATAGTACAAATGGGGAAACTGGTGAAATTACATTACATTTGGAGTGGATCTAGTGATATAACTTTTTTGATTCGTGCCTTTCATTTTCGAAGTATCGAGTATGTTGGAAATTTTAGGTGAAATTAAAAAGAAAAACCACCACTGGGTTTTATCGGCTGTTTATCTTTTAAAATGCGTTGAATCATAGACCCAGTTACAATTTTTTTTTAACCCTTTAATTACTCAAAAAAGTTTAAAAAAAAAATTTAAATACTGAGGTCGATATTTTTTTTTTTGGGTTCTCTATGTGATTTGTATTTACCAGTATCCTGCTTGTACCACGAGTTTCCAGAGACCATGTATATGTACTATAACATACATATATTATAAACATAATGTGTGATGTTTTACATATTAAACATGCTCATATAAAAACACACATAAATTAATAAGGTGATTCACAACCTATCCAATGAAGCTGCGTCTTCCTTAGATGTACATAATTATTAAAAACAAAAAAGATCTACTCTCGTAGTGGTAAAATTTCATTCTTCTAGAGTTTAAAAAAAGTTTTTCCATTCTAATTCTTTGCAAAAGTTCACAATGTAATTATTAGGATCTTATAAAATACCTAGAGACACATATGTACAACTTTAAAAGAACATTAAAAGGAACGGCTGGCTGCGCGGACTGTATCATGCAAAATTCAGTTTGGGAGGGGATTTTCGCCTCAAATCCAAAATTATGTTTTGTATGAAACAGGCGGCGCAGCCGTTCCTCTTAAGTATATGCCTAAATTTAACACACATGACTTACTATCACAGCTTACGATTTTTTATGTACATAAATATGTATTTATGTAATAATGAACTTGGCAATAATTTACACAGAATTTTGACATAGTACCCATTACAAACTGTTGATTGATTTATGGCAGCGGGAAAGTTTCCAAGAGAGCTATGTATATTAACACATATTATTAATTTGTACATAATATTTTATTCACACGGTGTTCTAATGAGATTGAAACAAGAATATTAAATTTGAACATGGTTCTCAAATTTACAAACAGATTTCTAACCATAATATCTTTTGTAAGAGAATGAATATGCAATAATAAAATAATTAATGAAAATAAAACAATTACTTTGTTTATAACCACGAGAATTTAATTTAATTTTATTAGGATCGACCGGTTTCGCTTAACACAAGCATGATGATGATGATGATGCTTGTGTTAAGCGAAACCGGTCGGTCCTAATAAAATTAAATTAAATTCTCGTGGTTATAAACAAAGTTATTGTTTTATTTTCATTAAATATGTCTAACCACAAAGTGGCTGATTTCTATAAAAATAATAAAATAATTGATTGGATAAAACTAATATTTAAAAAAAAAAATTTGTATACTATTATTTGATCGCCCTATTCATAATTTTAAAAAAAATATTAATTATAATATAATGAGGTAACGCACACATACAAACACATTCAAATTAAAGTTCACAAATTTGTATGTAGAAGTAGGAAGATTTTAGATAATTTCACATAATTATTGAAAATTAAAAATTAAAATAAATAGAGAAATATCATTTTCTAGAACAGTTTCACATTACAAACAAGAAAAATAGTAAATAAAAACAAGATGTATGTACGAGAATGTGCATACAATAAAAACATTACTTTAAAAATAAAACAACTGTGCCAGCACATTCTCTTATTATGGTGAAAAGAAACACTTTATCCAAAAACTGAATCACTGATTGGCATTGATCGCAGGGCCTATCTAAAGCTACGTTCCCACCAGAAGCGATTCCTTAGTACGTGCATTGCACCGCTTCACATAACTTACAACAATATCGGTGCCCCAGACAGATATACGAAAGTACGCTCAAACCATAATTCCCGCAAGTTCATTTGAGCTAGAAACGGTGATATGAGCGAGACAGATTACGCTCATAAATGCAAATCATGCGTTAGAGCATAGAATATATATAACTCAGCTCGTGCATTGCCGGCGCATGCGTGGAGTGCCTTGGCGGTAAGCGTATTTTATACCACTTCAAACAACGGTCTCAGCGAGTTTTGGTGCGAATTAAAAGACGAATAGAGTGGTCTTTACTCTCGAGATAATTTTGTGAATGTTGATGGGGCAATATATTTTTTACAATTATTTTACAAATGTAACTTAGTGTACAATATTTTTGATGTCAATGATGGGCATCGAAAATAATATGATCTCTACTATACACCAGATTTTTTAAATTGTGTCATTGGAGCATTTTCTTCAAAAAAGGAGGGACGAATGGATTTTCTCTACAAATGTATTTGATATACCTGTATTACATAATATTAAGTAGGTACATCTTTCAAAGTGAAATGCACTGCTGCCAATTTCAGCAATGGGGCGCCTCTGGTTCCCACCAGTGGCGGCTCTATGAATTCTGTAAGGAACTTGTACGCTCATTTATTGAGTTGGCGATAACAATCACAGGAAGATGATAATAAAATGGCTGATTTAAAATATTCAATTCGTATCCGAACATGAAAAACTACACACAGAGCGCTGGAATACGAAAAAGCCCGTTTCGTGTTCCAGCGTACGTACAATATTTACAACCGGTGAATCAACTGTCGATGTATTATCTTCAACTCCCAAAGGGGAAACAATTTCCACACAAGAAGAAAATTATTGTTGATGATTTTCGTAATGAGCAATACACGCAGAGAAAAAAATCCCACATTAAAAAAACGTCAGGTGGTCTCCAAGATTGAATAATTTTAGATAGTTATTATTTGAATCATTGAAGAAGATAATATTAACACATCCCAAATGAACCACGAAACCGAAAAAACAACAGTTAAAAGATTTCAGTCGCATCTGGGACATGGGGTTTTTAATTTCTGTTGTTTTTTCGGTTTCGTGGTTCATTTGGGATGTGTTAATATTATCTTCTTCAATGATTCAAATATTACAATGAGGTTTACAAACTTCAATAAGTTATAAAAAAAAAAAAATTGAATAGTTATTATTATTAGTTTTAGGTCTGTATTTACCAAAAACATAATCATTGGGAATGATAATAACAAAGATTATGTAAAACGGGCCTCCCATGTGGCAGCCCCTTTCCGCACCCCCTACGTTCCAGAGGGCACTAGGGAATGCTTTTTTGTTTAGGGTCGAACAACAGTTGTCAACATTGTGTGTTGAATTTCGAACATTTCTTGAACTGCAAACATTTTGAAGTTTAATTGCAGAATATTTTTTGACTACCTTAGATTATTTTTATGTTTGTTTAGCATATGTATTCAGAATAATATGGAATATATTATTGAAGATAGGCTGAGTTTTTAAAACAAAGTTACAATAAAAAATGCCAGTCCGCCTAAACCCAAACTGATAATAAAACAAGATTGAAAATCTGGATCTAACAAGATTACTCGATCATTTAATGAGACAATGTATAACAAAGCTTCGTGGCTCTGTGAATATAATAAATTATATAGTTTATATGTTTTTCTTGTCTAATTTACGATGTTGATTAAGTTTGGACGATCAGCGGTGTTACTGATTTAATATACCTTTCCAAAAAAAAAAAAAACACACACTTCTTGTCATAATAGAGGTCTTCGGCAAACGAAAGGAGTGGAGAATAGAACTTCTTTATAAATAAGTACGTACCTAATATCCACTTTATTGTCTGACACGGTGGTGTACTCTGGCAAACCACCACATATTTTGACCACTGGTTCCCACTTCATCGATTCTATGAAATAGATCAGCGAGAACAGGTTTATCTAGAAGCACAATGTTTAATCGACTCCAACTGTCAATCTATTCTATTTAAAATAGACCATAGAATACAATTATGTGAACAACAGTTCCTACACGAACGCCGCCCTCTGCGCACAGTACAGTAATGTCTTTGGTTAACTGCAATTAAAAATCCCTTTTTCTTTAGAAGATTTTCTGTGTCACTTTGAGGTCCACGAATACAAATGAATAGAAATGGAATAGAAATAGAGCAAGTGTATATGCGCTACAATTCCTGTCTGTAAAGCTTGTTACACAGTTAATATAATATCATAATATATATGTGGAGGGGGTACGCTCGTCATACAATTGTCACAGATACTCGCCATACAAGCACAAGAAATCGTATGTGAAGCCCGGCCAACCATCAACATCCACGGCAAAGCCGAATATCCATGGCGCCAAGGTAATGCTCTGCATTTGGTGGGATCACAAGGGTGTGTTGTATTATGAACTGTTGAAATTGGGTCAGACAATCAAAGGGGACCTCTACCGAACACAATTGATTTGTTTGAAGGGAGCGATCGCGGAAAAACAACCAGAATATGCGACTAGACACGAATCCATAATTCTTCATCATGACAACGCTCGGCCACATGTTGCAAGACCGGTTAAAAACTATTTGGAAAACAGTGGGTGGGAAGTTCTACCTCACCCGCCTTATAGCCCAGACATGGCCCCTTCTGATTACTACTTGTTCAGATCAATGCAGAATGCCCTCAACGGAATACGCTTCACTTCGGAACAGGTTATCAAAAATTGGCTCGATTCGTTCTTGGCCGCCAAGCGGGAGAAGTTCTTTAGGGATGGAATCCACAAACTGCCAGAAAGATGGACAAATGTCGTAGCTTCCCATGGACAATACTTTGAACATTGAGTGTATAACCATTTTTTCACAATAAAGCCTTAATTTTCGAAAAAAAAACCGCACAAATTAATGCATACTCCCAATAGATATGGTGGAAACCCAGCATTATAGGCAGAGAAAGAGTTAGGTCTTTGTAATCCTAAATTCCCATAACATTAAATTTCACGCTTCAGCAATAATGAAGACAACACAAGCAGAAGCTGATCGAGTAGCCTTGCAAAAATGATGGGTGAGATAGGTAAGAAGCAGATCTGATGATTTAGGATCAATCCGATTCAGAAGATCGTTCTGCAGACCTCCGTTTCTTGGCTAGGAACCGGGGCCCCTTGGGCCTCTTCTTGGCATGGGAGCCCCCGGGCTCGATGGGGTTCGGGTTCTGGTTCTGCGGCAGTTCGGAGGCAAAGTCGTAGCGGGCCTTGAGGCGCTCCCTGATAAAGAGGCCACGGATGATGCGTCGCCAGTTTCCGTACACTCGCTTGTCGATCTTCTCGCGGGCGCGGGCTTCGGCTTCTTCTTGTTCCTGCATTAAAAATCAAACAATATTATTTGTCAAGCATTATTTATAGTGCATACAAATGGTCACTTTCATCAACCAAACTAAGGAACCACCACAGAGCAAATAATACATAGAGATGCCATAAAACGCAAGGTGAAGAAACCAAAATAAGAAGTGCGAGCTAGGCATGCCACCAATTTAAGTAAAATGGAAAATTAGTAAAAAGGTTTGCCTTGTTTACAAAAACTGAATATTTTACTAGAGTATTTAGTTTGACATTATGTTTTACAATTTGGTTCCAGCAGTCAAAATCATGTGAAACAAACGTGGACGGCAGTGGACTAGGCAAGTGCAAAGTGGATGTGACGTGACCTTTGTCTCCAGCTGTCAAAATGGTACGTTAAGAGGAACGCATGCGCTCGTCTAATCCGCGAATCTGAAATACATTTGACAGTCCTGCATCTCGTTCTAACATTGCAGGGTGTAGAAGCTAGCGGGGTATAGTGGAAGGGGTGTTCTGACTATTGTAGCAGTATTAGTATTGTCCGCCATGGCAAGCCAGCAAAAAAAATGGGTAAATAGGTGATCGTAACAGAAATAAAGCATTTAGTTTCATGAGTAAATATATGTTTAATATATATTTTTTTCTTTTTGTTATGGTTTAGCACTAGTTAAGTATTTATATACATAGGTAGGTTTGTCCGTGTGTTTTATGATAAGCTATGTTAAGGTAGAAAAGTTATGAGATGTATGTTAAGGTATGATAAGTTATGAAAGTTTATGATAAGATAAGTTTATGATATATGTTAAGTTATGATATGATTTGACGTGCCATTTAAGTTATAAGTTAAATAAGGTATGTTATACCATGCCATATTATGTTACGTTAAGTTATAAGCTATATTACGTTATGTTAAGATATAAGCAATATTATGTTATGGGAAGTTACAAGTTAGATAAGCTATGTTATATTACGCTATATTAAGTTAAGTTTAGTTATGATATGTTATGAGTAGTTAAGTAGTCCGTGGAAGGGAATGGCCGACACAGGTGTCGATGAGGCTCGTTATCCATCACGCCGCCAACCCTTTCGTAGCGTGAAGAGGAGGAAGGAACGTGAACAATGTCGAATTGGCACTTGGAATATCAGAGGAGGGATGGAATGAAAGATGAATGAACTATGTGATACAATGGTAAGGAAAAGTTTGGATGTACGGGAGCGGTACAATGCAACATAGTGATACGCTCGTCATCTGGTCTGGAGACCAGATACAGAGAGGGCGTGTCTGGGTGTTGCAGCGTTACTGTCTCCTAGAATGGTAGAATGTATGTTGCAGTATGAAGTCCAAGAATAATGTGGATCCAATTCAAAATTGGGTTGACAAGAGTGTTTTTAGTTATATGCTATGCTTCTGTCAACTCTGAAAGCGATGAAGTGAAAGATGATTTTTGGAGTGGTGTGAGCGATGTGATTATAAATATTAATGAAAGGATTATAATGGCAGGGGATTTAAATGGGTGGGTGGGAGTTAGACGGTATGGATTTGAGTCAACCTTAGGTATATTTGGGGATAAAAGAACGAATGACAATGGTAACAAAATACTTGAAGTATGTTCAGAGTGGAACCTGTTTTTTTATTAATTTATTTATATAAATTAACATTAGTGGAACCTGTTGTGTATCGAATAACTTTTTCCTTTTTCAATCATAAAGGTATCCACCGATATATGTGGGAATGAGGAAATGAAAGGTCAATGATCGATTTTGTGGTAATTGACTCTAGGTTGAGAGCCGTCACCGCAGACACAAGAGTTTTCAGAGGGGCTAAGGTAGAAACAAACCATTTAAATCACATAAAAGTGAGCCTTTGTGAATCTGCTAGAAAGGTATGTAGAATAAGTACGCAAGGTAGGAAGAAAGGTGATGCATGGTGGGATGATTAGATTAAAGCACTGGTCTCAGAGAAGAAGAAAGTGTGATTTGTCTGATAGCGACTGGCAGTGCTTCTAGCGAAGAGAGGGATAGATCGAAAGAAGTTTACAAGGGATGTAAGAAAAGAGTATGTGCTGGAGTGAAAGAACGAATGAAACGCCTGGAAGAGGAAGAGGGGATCAAAATGACAAACCACTTCCAAGAAAACATTTGGAAGGAGGTCAAAAGGTCCCGGAATGGTCCAGAAAGCGGATGTGTGAAAGTGATAAAATCGAAAGATGGAAAAATGCTGACGAATGAGAAAGATATAAAAGAGAGATGGATGAAATACTTCGAAGAGGTCTTCAAAAGCAACCTGAGTGATAGTGATTCCAGTGGCGAGTCAGGTATGAATGACGATAGGGTGAATGTTCTCAAAATCAGCATGGATGAAACTAAAAGATCAATTAAATGTATGAAGAATGGTAAGGCTGTTGGTTTCGACAATATTGCTGCTCAATACTTTAAAGGGGATAGCCGTATAATACTCACATGGTTATGCAAACTTTTTAACCAGTGTTTAGAGGAGGGTTACACCCCATTAGATTGGAGAA
The DNA here is from genome assembly GCA_022606495.2 of Halesus radiatus. Taxonomy (NCBI): domain Eukaryota; kingdom Metazoa; phylum Arthropoda; class Insecta; order Trichoptera; family Limnephilidae; genus Halesus; species Halesus radiatus. The sequence goes on from JAHDVE020007591.1 coordinate 40,816, forward strand.
GGGCTGTGATCATGCTTCTATACAAAGGTAAAGGGTCACCTATGGAATGTGGAATTCACAGGGCTATTAGCCTGCTAAGTTCAGTTGGAAAGCTGTATGGTAGGATATTGATTGAAAGGGTACAAATTAAAACAAAGGATAAAGTATTGGATGTGCAAGGTGCATTTATGAGTGGAAGGGGGTGCATGGATCAGATTTTCTCGTTGCGTATGCTCACAGAGAAGTTTTTGGCAAAAAATCAAAAACTTTTCTGTGCTTTTGTAGATCTACAAAAAGCATAAAACTGAGTTAACAGAAAAAAGTTATGGAAGGTGTTGTCCAAGTATGGAGTGAATACAAATCTTATACAGGCAATCGCATATCTGTACGAGGGAAGCGTTGCATGTGTTAGGGCAAACGGTGATTTTATGGGGTGGTTTGACATCACAAATGGTGTTAAGCAAGGCTGCGTAATGTCACCGTGGTTATTCAATCCACACATGGATAATTGTATGCAAGAATTGAAAGAGGTGGGCTTGGGCGCAAAAATGAGTAGTCTGCAAAATGTTGCCTGTTGTATGCTGATGATGCGGTACTGATTGCTAACAGAATGGAAGATCTACAGTCCCTCGTATCTAGGATGAACGAAGTATATATAAAGAATGAGCTAATGATGAATGTAAGTAAGTGTAATGGTGTTTGAAAGAGAGAGTACGAAAACAGTGTGCAATATAGTTGTGAATGATGATTACTTGGAGCAGGTCGATGAGTTTGTGTATTTGGGAAGTTTAGAGATGGAAAGACTGATAGGGATATTGAAAGAAGGGTGAATGCAGGAAACTCTATTAACGGAGGACTGAACGCGGATGGCGCAAACAAAAAGTTGTCCAAAGTAGCGAAGCTAGCAGTCCACAATGGAGTGCTGATACCAACTCTGATGTATGGCAGTGAGGCATGGAACTGGCAGAGGAAGGAAGAAAGTAGAATGAATGCTGTAGAAATGAGATCTCTGACACGAATGTGTTGTAAAACCATGTATGATCGTGTGAAAAATGTTGAGATTTGTAAAGAATGCAAGGCTGATGTAAGCGTAGTGAGCAAGATTAAGAAAGGGACGCTTAGATGGTTTGGGGTGTAGAGCGAATGAACGAAGAAAGGAGTGTAAGGAGAATATATGACGCAAATGTGAATGGAAGAAGAAGCCGGGGACGACCGAGGAAGACATGGCACGATCAAGTGAATCAAATACTTGAGTTGGGCCATGTCAGAAGTCGGAATAACAGAAGAGAATGTATGAGACATTGTATGAAAGTGAATGAAGCAAAAAGTGTATGCCAAGATCGAGTTGTTTGGCGGTCTGTCCTCTCTGCCTACCCCTGTGGTGCAAACAGCGTGATGGTTAGTTAGTTAGTAAATATTTGCACCAAGCAGACGAAAGACCCCTTTTGATGAGTTTGTTAGCATTCATGGACACATGTAGGACAAACGTGGACAGTGACCATTGTGATGGAACGAAAAGCGCACAGCGCGGCACGATAGGATTGTTCCAACCCAATGCAAAAAAAATACCCAAATTACTTTTTGGCAAAATTTTCATGTTTACAACTTTGCTCTGTCATTGAAAGTAATTACATTGAACTGTTTGGAGTGTTTTAACTATGATTAGTTTTAACGGGGAGAGGGACGTCGGAGAGTTATTATTTATTAATTCAAAATAATAATAGTATTATTACGTAATACGATGAACATAATGTTTTTAAATAGAAAAATATTTATTAAATATTTTATAAACCTACATAGGCTTAGCATTTTACAAAATCCAATCAGAAATATTACTATTATAGTAATGCGGATTACAAATTTTTGGTTACGTTTATTTACAAAAACGCAACGACAAATTATTAAACATACTTTTCTCCACTTTAAAAATCATATTCGTATTTTAAATATTTTGTAAAACATACAATGGAACGGTCAGAACAAATTAATATTTCTGATTAGATTTTGATAAATGCTAAGCCTATGTAAATTTATAAAATATTTAATAAATATTTTTCTATTTAAAAACATTATGTTTATCGTATTGAGTAATAATACTATTATTATTTTGAATTAATAAATAATAACTCTCCGACGTCCCTCTCACCCTTAAATAATAGAACAGGGTTCAAAATATGAAATTTTTCAAATATATTAATTTGGCAAATCATGGTTAAAGAATGAAACAACCCGACCTAAGCTATTCATCATGGACTTCGGCAGAAACGGCATTGAAGTGATGTGTGGGGAAAATTCCCTAGTTATGGACTTTGGAAAGAGCATTTAGGCAAACTAAAAAAACTCTTCATGGAAAACTTGCTGGCTGACCTAGAGACAGGGAGCAAAAAAGAAATGGAATCATCCGGAAGGTTAAAGTTCTAAAAGAGCTGTTTGACCACTGGAAGAGTATGAAGTAATTTAATTAGTACATATTTTTAGAAACTAAAATTGATATCCCAGTAATATGTGGAAAATGATTACCTGTTCCCAAGCCTCTGTGATCTGCTCCTTAAACTCCTCGCAGACCACGAAGCCGTCATACACCGGGTGTGACCAGCCTGAGTGGTAGTCGAAGCCGGTCATGGCCGGGGCGCAGTCGATGCCCAGCTTGCGGGCCACCTTGTTGAGGCCCTGCACTGCAAGGGAAAACGACACAAAACATTCATTTTTTAATTTTGTTAGTGAAAACAATTACATATTCCAAATAAACAAAAGAGTCATCGACCTGCAATATCTCGACAGGGCATGTGGATCTTAAAAATGACGCCCGAACCAAAATGAATTGGTTCCCGAAAATATTTATTAAAAAGAAAGTGCATTATCTCGTAGTCAAAAGATCGCAAGAAGCATTGCTTGTTAACTTTTGTTGGTTTACATCGAGCAAATTTGTCTCCCAGCAAGTTTGCATCAACAGAGTGGCTAATTTTATCGACATCATTTTTCAACCACAAAATTAAGACAGAGGTACAGTAAAACCCCTATTTTACGTTTTTCAAGGGACTTTTTTTTTTTTAAATAATCTTTGTTAATTTTTTTGGTTGAAAAAACAATACATATTTAATTTTTATAAAAAAAAAATCATGTAGGTAATTGTAATAAACTCGTAATAAACGAATAAATCAAATAAAAAACGTAAATACTGTGTGTAAATGATGATCGCAAATAACTTCAAACAGAAAGACGCGTCACAAATCGAGTTGAAAACCGAATAGGAAAATCGGAAAATCCAACTGGACAGATCAGATGTTATAACATTTTACAAATCGCTAAAATTGAAAGCTGTCGGCCAATCACGGCACGGCAGATAAAAATGTGACAACTGCGCCGGCGCATTGTCATGTGCGCGTCCAATCACGGCACAGATAGCTAAAATTGAAAGTGGGCGGCCAATCACGGCGTTTCGCGCCGTACGGCCGACCAATCACGGCACGACAGATAAACATGTGTCTTCTGCGCCGACTCATTGTCAAGGGCGCGTAAATCACACATTTTGAATATTTTCGAAGTAAATTGCGGGAAAAAAACGAAAAAATCGGTTAATAAATGTACTAAAATACATCGGGACTGAAATAATAACACGTAATTAGTGGGAAAACGTTAAATCCGGGGACGTAAAATACGGGTTTCACTGTATTTTAGAAAGGGACTATTGCGGACATTATTATTGACAATTTAATTAGCTACACGAATACTTTAAAAAATATAAACGTCACAGATCGATTCGAGGGAGCGTTTTCAAAAAACTAACAATTGATAAATTGTTAAATTTCTCCTAGACGTTGTTGTATGGCGATGTATGTTTGTGACATGTGTTTCAACAGCAGTTTTGTCAAAAACCATACATATGCTCAATTAAGGTTTAACTTCAAACTTGTGACGTATGCCTTTCTGGCCTCCTATGACATGACCAAATTATATCATGTGATTTGGGGTTAACTTTGTGCTCTGTCTTGGTTTTAAATATACAGTACTGCGCATAATGATATCACACCGTGATCATGTGGTTTGGTTATTTGTGTTATGTAACAACACCCCACGCGTACAATACATTTATGCTTAGTATAATATTGACGGTCTCCGTGGTTACCATTCTTGGCTACTAATCTGGAGGTCGCAGGTTCAAATCCCAGCGCGCACGAGTATATTTAATTTGATTAATTTGTGTCATTTCACAATTCATTTAAAACCATATTGGTTCTTTGCAGCACGTTCCAGAGTTGTAAATATTTTCAGTATCGCCCTGGTGAAAGAACACCATTCAGAATCAAAACGTTGCTTGAAATGGCTTTAGCCGTGTTTGGTGACCAGACCTGAATAGCCAGGTACTTCCCCACCTTTATTTTCCTCACCTCATTCTCCTTCCTACTACCTTCAATCTCACAACATACCCGGGGATGCCATAGTCTTACTGGCTCTAGACGGTTAGGAGCAGCTGGAACTCTCGTGCGGTAGTCACATAAAAAAAAATTATAAAATGATATGGAATCGAATAAGAAGCTCGACGATCCGAGATGGGTTAAATATCAACCCCTACTACTCAAGTATTAAGAATGCCAGAAGACCGAATTCCACTGAAAATACTGAGCGTGATTCCGGAGGGAGGATGTCCAGTGGGCCACCGCAGGCAATGTTGAGAGAAGAGACTCCAGGGGGGGTGAAGAGAGGCTGGCCTACTAAGTAGCGGGGGACAGGGACAGCTGGAGACACCTTGCCGAGGTAATGAGTCCTAAACCCGAATAGGACAAGGGAAGAAGATGAGAAGATAAATTAACTGAACGTACATTGTAAGTGGACAGTTCCTTTGGGCAGCATGCACATCTTGAAGAGTTCCACATTTCCGTATGGATTCCTGGGCACCATTCCATTCTCCGCCTGCGGAGGGACATAGTCATCTACCTGCCACGGGCCGAAGATCTCCAGGGGGATGGTGCCTTTTACCACGGTGTGTGTTAACTGTAAAAATAAATACGAAATTAAGAAATTTTGGAATTAAAAAATCATTTTGTAAGAAAAAATTTTTGGGGATATTTTTTAAAAATTTCGAATTATCAGGGTTCGAATTAACGGCGTTCTATTGTACATACATAATTAGACAACTATGAACCAGGAGCGCTATTCTGGTTATTTTTAAGGAAGATTTCTTATCCTTTTCCCTAGGCTTAAAGACTTCTTGCTTGACTGCGGAAATCTGGAGAGACATAGTAAAAAAAATCCTAAACAGATTGTTAAGAGATTACTTGAAAACACAAATTTATGAAATATCTTCAAGTTACACAAGGTTTTGAACCAATTTTTTTAAAAACAATTACATTATATTATAATGCATTTTAAATCCATTTCTATTTCATTTTTAATTAGCATAAATACAACTTTTAACGAAGAATTACGTTTTGTAAAAAGGTGCCTACATAGTAATGACCTAATTTTTCTATCACTACTTCTGAAAGTAACATTTGCCGCCTGCATTTATATTTCCATATATAATCTGAACTATGTATCAGACAGAACTTAAGCGATAGACAGCTTAGTCTGAGGTCACATCTAGATGCTACTAATCGTCTAATTGAACTTTCAAGGTCAAATCGAGCTGTCTACTATGATCGCTCTTTTCGTGTAAATGGCCCTCTCTTTTGGAATAAACTTCCCTCAGCTCTTACTAATATCCAAAAATTGACTGAATTTAAACGGGCTTTAAAAACAAAATTATTTAAAAAATCCTACCTATAAATTTTAATTTATCTTCAATTTACTGTAAAAAGCCATTTCCTCAAGCCTCTGGTAGTTGTTTGGTTTCGGTTTCCTCTGTATTTATTTTATTTTTTTATGTAAAGTCAGATATTGCTGAACATAACCCGACTCCTGTCTTAAAATGTTACCATTTTTGCAGTATTATTGTGAATGTGCTATTTTTGTATAGATGTGTACATACTGTATAATATTTTGTATTTTATTAGATAAATATGCACCTAAGGAGTATTGTAGGAGTAATATTAAGAATAAGCAAGAATGTATAAATAGAATATAAAAGGAGCACTGTAGAAATACTACTGAATGGAGTTAGCTAATCGTTTCTTTAAAGTTTATTTATAGTAAGCGCACTTGAAGTGAAATAACACAGTTTTTCCCTTGTTGAAACCATGCAAATATTGATATTTTTAATGAATTTCATTTGCTGAATGACAGCTGACAGCTGTCATCCGAGAGAACCGGAATCGCAGTTAAACAAGAAGTCTTTAAGCCTAAGTAACAGGATAAGGAATCTTCCTTAAAAAGAACAGGAATAGGCCTCCAGTATTTTAATAACAATAATGTTTATTTGAAACACACATTATTTTACAAAAATATTTGAGAAGGCTTTGACTGTCCAACAAGGAACAAATCCCGTTTTAGGACAGTCAAATTGATAAGTTTAGTTCATATTAATATACATATACATGAAAGAATATAAAATAATCGATAAAGTATATTAAAAAAAAAAAATTGTTGTTTTTTGTTTTTGTTTTTAAAGTATGATGCATTTTTTAATTCATTGTAGAGTAATAATGAATTACATATGAGATATAAAAGTTTAAAGTATGATATGCATTTTAAAATTAACTGTAGAGAAATAATGAATTACATATGAGATGTAAAAGTGTAAAGCTCTCGCAGCAGCCGGCAGCTTTTTATAAGCGCTCCAGTTTATCTGGGAAATATTGCTTAGTTCTTAATTTTTTCGGTGTTAAAGTAGCGTAAAATAACCGCAATAATTTATAGGTTACATTTATAAAAATCATATAATTTTAGTGTGGCCGTTTCGGGCTTAAATCAAGTTTATAATAAAAAATCAAATAAAAACCCAAATATTTTAACTTCAAATCTGTCACGTTGTTCTAAACTAACCCAAAAGCATCGGTCGGTCGAAGCGTTCGACACATGTGCTTATTAAAAGACCTTTTGCTTGTTAAAAGTGTCCCAAAAAGAATGATTTACAATGTTATTCTTTGAACTGTGGTGATTGTAAACAATATCGTATACGAGCTAGACAACTCAAACTTAATGGTGAATGTGCTATTTTGGAGCCTTTAATAAGCTGCAAAGATATCGCTGTATAACCTTGAACCCTGTACCACAACTGCAATCCGCAAAATTAGACTTCGTGGCTACCGAGAAAGGCGAAATAGGAAATAAAAACATTTGACGAGAAGATCTTCTGCTGTCACAGCGACCTGAGTTCTGACCTCCAGTGCACGGAGCAGACCCGGTGCATCATGCGGCCCACGGACGTGCCCGAGAAGGCTGCTCCGCGGCCTGCTGTGGTCCGCCCCCCACAAGGATACCACCAGCTGGGGCGAGAAATAGACGACACGCTGATGTGGTCTTTCCAGATCCTGAAGCCTGAGGCGTATGGGCAAACCAACACCGAGCGTCCCGTCACGCAGCCCAGGGGAGTCACCAACAAAGACAAAGAAGATTGGAAGATAGGATCAGTACCCCTGGCCCCCGTCCTCACCCGCCGCCCAACTTCACATAAATCCTATCATTCGTATTAGCGTCTTGCAATATATCGTAAGGAATAAATACAGATAGCTTCTATTATTTTTTTTTTCAATTAAACATATATGAAAACTTAGACCAAGCCGTATTTAGTTTTGATAATTTAACTGCATCCTTTATATAAATAATGTGTAATGATAGTGTCCAAAAAAAAAAATGTCATAGATTTAATATAGGAATAATGTAAGAATAGGAAGTAAGATTTGTAAAGCGCCCTTGAGGTGATTTTTCACAAAAACGGCGCTATAAAAATCATCCAAAAAAAAAAAAAAAAAAAAAAAAAAAAAAAAAAAAAAAAAAAAGTATGAAGAATAAAAGTTTAAAGAGTATAAGATACTAAAGTATGATATGCATTTTTTAAATTAGTGTAGAGTAATAATGAATTACAATTGAGATGTAAAAGTTTAAAATATAAAGTATTAAAGTTTAAAGAATAAAAGATTAAAGTATGATATGCATTTTTTTAAATTTAGTGTATAGTAATAATGAATTACATATGAAGGTTTTATTAAAATTGTACATATCTATTAATGAGCATATGTTCGCTTTTGACCCTGCCTAAATCGAGAAGCTGGGGTACCTGAAGGGTTTTTTAAGGATGACTCTTATTAGGGATTTCTGCGCTTTTGCCAGGGGGTCCAAAATGTTTTGGTACAACCGCCCCACCCTAAGAATGCATATTCAAGTAAAGAATTACACATGGCATAATATATTGATTTTAGATCTTTTACATATAGAATATTTCTAATAGTCATGAAAAAGTGAGTGAGTTTTCTGACTTGTGGCAGTTGAGTTGAAGTGTTCTCCCATCTCGGGAATTTGTCAATAATGATTCCTAAATATTTTAAACTATTCACGCATTCTAAGTTATTGCAAGTACAAGTATTTATTCCATCGCAAAGGTGAGCAGTAATGTTTAGCACACCTTTTTGGTTGTCCTGCTTGCGTTGCACTGAAACGTATGAATTTGGTTTTATCCGTATTGAGAGTAAGGAGGTTATTGTCTAATCATTGCATAACCTTGTTTATACCAATTTCTGCTTTACTATGAACTTCGTTCCAGCTTTCGCCTTCATAAATCAAGACTATCATCAGTAAAGGTGATGATGTGATCGGCAAGGTTACTGTTACATAGGTCATTAATGTAGTAAATATTGAAAAAAATAGGCCCCAAGGTACTTCCTTCTGGTACACCAAATACAATATTGGCTGGATCGCTTAGAGTATCATTGATATTAACTCTTTGGCTTCTGATTTCTAAGTAACTACCCAGCCATTTAAATAGTTGCCCCTGTATACCGATTGCCTGTAGTTTTTTCAAAAGAATTTTATGTGAGATAGTGTCAAAAGCATTGGCTAAATCCAGGAAGATCGCGATGCATTTAATTCCTCCGTCGATATTATTGGAGATGATTTTTGTCAGTTTAGCAATAGCATTTTCGGTACCTAATCCTGGTCGGAAGCCATATTGTCTCTTAGAAAGTATGTTATTATGTTCAAGGTAAAGGGTGAGACGGTTCTTAACAATTTTTTCAATGATTTTTGAGACCGAATTTAGCAGAGATATTGGCTGGTAGTTTTGAATCTGCGACTTGTCTCAGTTTTTGTGAATCAATGTAATAATTGAGTGTTTTAAATGATCAGGGAATATGCCCGATTGGAAGCTTAGATTAGAAATGAAAGCAATCGGGGGTGTGGTGAATGATTTTTTTACTTTAAGCAGATTTCTTGAGACTTTATCTAGTCCACAAGCATTCAATGTCTTTAGGTCGTCTATTATTTTTAAGACTTCCTTTGTTGTTGTTTGGATATTGTCTATTTTATGCTCGAGATTAGAGGTGATTAAGTTGGCGAGTTCGGTTTCAGTTTTATTAGATTTTATAATAATTTTTTTTGCAAGTATGGCTCCCACTGATGGGTAATACTCATTAGCAAAATTCGCCATATTTTTCGGATTGGAAATTCTATGTTATTGATGTTCAATGTTTAAATTTCGGAAGACTTACTGTTTTTTGTTTTACTAATATCACGAAATGCTTCCCACAAACGTTTTGGAGAGTATGTATTTTCGTAAATACACTTTTTATAATAATTTTCCTTCGTAGATTTAATTAAATTTTTACATAAGTTCCTGTATTTTTTGTAATGAGCTTGTACTGAAATATTATCTGGACACCTTTTCGCCTTTTCATGAAGTTGGTTCCTTCTGTGGATAGATTTAACAAGGCCAGGAGAGATCCAGGGCATGAGTTTAAACTGGCTGTTTGATATGAGTTTCTTACTAGTATGTTTAGATATACAGTAAAACCCCTATTTTACGTTTTTCAATGGACGGAAAAAAAAAACTTAAATGGAGGGAAAATGTAAATCAGGGGAAATGAAAAAAACAATTTTTTTTTAAAAAATAATCTTTGTTAATTTTTTTGGTTGAAAAAACAATACATATTTTATTTTTATAAAAAACAAATCATGTAGGTAGATTAGTTGAGTATTGAAAAAAAACATTTAATTTTTTTTATTAAAAAATCATATTTGCTGAATTTTTTGTATTGAAAAAATATTTCATATATTGTGATTTCGTAAAGAATGCAAGGCTGATGTAAGCGTAATGAGTAAGATTAAGAAAGGGACGCTTAGATGGTTTGGGCATGTGGAGCGAATGAACGAAGAAAGGAGTGTAAGAAGAATGTATGACGCGAATGTGAATGAAAGAAGAAGCCGTGGACGTCCGAGGAAGACATAGCATGATCAAGTGAATCAAATACTTGAGTCGGGCCGTGTCAGAAGTCGGAATAATAGAAGAGAATGTATGAGACGATGTATGAATGTGAATGAAGCAAGAGGTGTATGCCAAGATCGACTTGTTTGGCGGTCCGTCCTCTCTGCCTACCCCTGCGGGGAAACGGCGTGATGGTTAGTTAGTTAGTTAGTTAGTTAGTTAGTTAAAAAAATCATGTAGATTAGTTTGTTTAATTTTTTTTTCTCTGATTCTTTTTCAATTGTATATATACATTTAAAAGTTTCGTTTTGAACGCCACCAATGCTCGAAAAATAGGTTTTAAGACCCTCAATGTACTTGGTTGCTTCTTCTTTTGTTGGGATCACTATCTCTTCTTCATCAGATGGCACTTCTTCAGGTACTGGTACTATAATATGATCCAATAAAATATAAAAATGTGACAACTGCGCCGGCGCATTGTCATGTGCGCGTTCAATCACGGCACAGATAGCTAAAATTGAAAGTTGGCAGCCAATCACGGCGTTTCGCGCCGTACGGCCGACCAATCACGGCACGACAGATAAACATGTGTGTTCTGCGCCGACTCATCGTCAAGGGCGCGTAAATCACACATTTTGAATATTTTCGACGTAAATTGCGGGAAAAAAACGTAAAAATCGGGTAATAAATGTACTAAAATACATCGGGACTGAAATAATAACACGTAATTGGCGGGAAAACGTTAAATCTGGGGACGTAAAATACGGGTTTCACTGTATATGAATGTAGTTTACTATTGAATTCCTTCATCGCAATGTTCGTGTCAATTTGGTCAAATATATTATTTTTAAATTATAAGAATTCCAACAATAATTATTTAAATTTTTAAGATCGTCTATCACATTCATGTTGCAACTTATACCAATTCAGAAAAAGTTTTTGAGATTTCTTTACATGAGGGAGTACGGACTCTATCCGTGGCTTTATCCAACTAACTTTCTTCTGGGCATGCTTGGATTTCACTCCCTGCAGCTCAGAAGATAGGGGTATGCCGCTACCCACTTTTTTAGACTACTGCGAGGCTCCATAGAGAATTCAGCTATTTTGGAACGCATAAGTCTTTATGTTCCTGATGACTATCTAAGACAGCGTCGTCATAGATTATTCTATCTTCCTACCTGTAGGACCAACCTGCCAATGGTTCTCCCGGTGGAGAGGAGTATATTGCTCCTGAACAAAATCTCACAGGATATCGACATATTTTGCGTCAGTGAGGAAAGATTCAAAAGGGAAATTCTATTGATTCTTGAAAGAATCTCTTCTCATTGACGCCATCTTCACCACTGCCTGAATTTATTTAAATATCTCTGAATTTATTTTTTTATTTATTTTTAGTATATTTCTTCATTGTTTTACAAATATTAAATAAGTACCTGTAATTTCTCTTACGTATTAAATATAACATGTTTGTAATTGTATTAGAAATTAAATAAAAACATTATTATTATTATTATTATTAATATCATTATAAATATCACATGGTAATTGGATCATAAAAATATTCAAATGAACGTTGACTCAATAAATGTTGCAGAATTTGTAGATTCACTTCCAAAGTAAGTATAGTACAGTATACAGCAGTAGATATAAACAAATATAATCATGGTAGTCCCACATAAGTGATTGCAAAAAGAATAAGTATTGGAGTTGGAATTGCGAAAACGGTAGCATATTATAATAACACATGTAGATGAGCGAGACAAGGCATACCTCGAGAGTGTATTTAGTTTGAATAATTCAAACTTATAGCGATGACAAATTGGATTCATTCAATATAGTAATTGCAGTTGTTCCTTCATACTTCCGAACATATTTTTGTCCCGCTTTAATCCAGGTAAATCTGTATTTTTTGTCTTTAGCCACTTGTCGGGTTTTGAAATATACGTGATTAGTACGAAATGTCAGTTGTTCTGAAACACAGATCGCCAAGCGGGGGCCGGCGATACCGATGTTCGACGTGCTGAGTTTGTCTTCTCTATTGGTATTATTTTTGTTGAATGTTTTCACATCAGACAAAAGCTGATTTCTTGCGAGATTAGACTTAAGTTTCATGATAATTGATCTCGGTTGCTTCTGGTTATTTTTTTTGGTGATCGATAAACAGCATCGAGGTCATTTAGTCGAATAGGAGACCCGGTTGTTTGACAAATGCTAAAAATAAAGTCTTTCAAAATTTCGCCTTCGATTTCTGGGATACCTCTAATTTCCAACTTATTGGCCCTGAGGGTTCATTTCAAAATTTCGCCTTCGATTTCTGGGATACCTCTAATTTCCAACTTATATTGGCCCTGAGGGTTCATTCCTGGAATTCTGTACCATTTTCGAGCACCATAATCCTGGCTTCCAAAGCGGAGTTCTTTGTTGAAAGCTCATCATTATGGAGCTCAACCTCGCGGATTCTGGTCAGTAAGTCCTCGTACTGCGCACTCATGAACTGAATACTTTCAAGTATTTTATTATTTTGTTCCATGATGTCATCTTGTTTTTTTTCCAAGTTGGTAGTTTTGTTCATGACTAAATCCTGAAGGTCTTTTAGATTAGTGGGCATCCGAGCGGTGGTCGAAGACGATGATGTTTTGTTGGCCAAATTTTTTTTGAACGGCTCCAAAGGTGTGTTATCGCTGGATGTTTCCGCCGGGATAGTAGTGCCAATAGCGCTGGATTTCGTGTCCCTTTAACATTGCTTGCACTTCTGTTGGGTTCGACGTTCTTGAGTAAGTCTATGGTAAGTATTCTCCGTTATGCCTCCACAGGCTAGATGATAAGTGCTTTTGCATGCCGAGCACACAAATATCGACTCGTCAGAGAGAATCACTTCAGGGCATACACAGCGATGCATTATGGATAGTATGTATTTACTACCGATGTTTTGGCATATTAAATGCGTGATTGTCAAATATCAAAACCTAGGTGTCAAAATGTGTTAGATGCTCTAGATTGAAAGCAACCCCGTAGCCTCCTATCGTGGCAAACTTGCCAAAAGCTCGGGTTACGCCGAATCGAGTATTCAGTCATGTAGGTGTGGATTTGGCCGGCCCACATATCTTATAGGAAGGGAAAAGCAGAGGCTCTAAGACATATAAGACTTACTTTGCAATTTTTGTTTGCATGTCAAGAAAGGCGATACATTTAGAAGTTCTCTCTGATTTATCATCCGAGGCTTTTATCGCTGCTTTAGACGGGTTCGTGTAGAGACGCGGTTTATGTCAGGCTATTTAATTGGACTGTGGTACAAATTTCGTCGGAACTAAGCGACATTTGATAGGTACGCAAAAATTCTTAAATAATTGTCCTAATGATGAACATGTAATGCATAAATGTTCGGAAAAGGGAATAATGTGGAATTTGAATCCTCCTTCCAGTCCCCACTTCGGGGGACTCTGAGAAGGGAACATAAGAGTAGTAAAGAACCATTTCAAACGCATCATAAGGGATAATTCATTAACGTATGAAGAATTTACTACAATATTAAACAAAATAGAAGCAATATTAAACTCTCGGCCCCTGTGTGCTTTAACGTCAGACCCTGAGGACGTTCAAGCTTTGACTCCAGGGAACTTCTTAATTGGTGAACCGCTTACTTCAATTCCCGAATATAACTATTCGGATGTTAAAACCAACTGACTCAATCGATGGGAACATTTGCATGTCTCAACATTTTTGGCAACGCTGGAATACAGAGTATGCACAAGAGCTACAACATCGCGTAAAATGGTACAAAAATGTGCGTAGCTTTCGAGTAAATGATCTGGTAATCATCAATACTCGGAGTCCTCCGTTAAAATGGCCGCTCGATAGCATGAAGGAAGAGAAACCGGGATCCGACGGGATTGTGAGAGTTGCCTCCGTTCAAACGAGCGATGGTGTCTATCTAGGGACTGTAACAAAACTTTTCCCTTTGCCTATAGAATAGATAGTAATGTTTCATTTTATCTAGGTTTAAATTTAATTAGGGTCTCTAGACAATTTTTTGGTTTTATGCAACAAGGGCATTCGTTGCTTGCCTGTGATTCGGCAACAATTTGTTCATTATCATTTTTATTTTATTATCTATAATTTCACGTGTACACTGCTGGTAGGGTATAGAGAACCATTAGATATACGAGGTTTGTTCAAAACAAAAGGTGAATTTTGAATTTTCGCGGGCTGTGTACATTCGATTATCGTTTTTTTTTTTGTTATATTGGTACACGTATGTTTATCGTATGTCAGCATTATCAGCCATTTTGAATTAGTGGTTTGTTTTTGACAACTGGAAAGGTTAGTCACGTTTTTGTGTGTTCTTCTTTGATTTTTTACATTTGAATAAAATGGATCAAAGAATATGTATTAAATTTTGCGTTAAAAATGGAATAAAGTGCTCCAACGCACTTAAAATATTGACTGTGGCATTCGGCGAGTCTACTTTGTCTCAAAAAAGTATTTATAAGTGGTACAAGCGCTTTACAGAAGACCGAGAAGATATTAATGACGATGAACGTCCTGGAGTTGCAACCACATCGACAAACGAAGAAAACATCGAAACAGTGAAGAAAATGGTTTTGGAAAATCGTCGAATCACTATTAGGGAAGTTGCAGAGGATGTTAGCATATCAATCGGCTCATGCCATGCAATTTTCTCGGATGTTTTGGGCATGAAACGTGTGGCAGCGAAGTTTGTTCTGAAATTGCTAAATTTTGAGGAAAAGCAACATCGCATTAGTATCGCTCAGGAGTTGTTGAATGACATCAACGACAATCCAGATTTGCTCAAAAAGGTCATAACTGGTGATGAAACGTGGGTATATGGTTATGACGTCGAAACCAAGGCCCAATCATCCCAATGGAAGCGCCCAGAAGAGCCAAGACCAAAAAAAGCACGCCGAGTTCGATCAAATGTGAAGGTTTTGCTCACTGTTTTCTTCGATTACAATGGCGTGGTGCATCATGAGTTCTTGACAACAGGTTGTACGGTTAATAAGGAATACTACAAGGAAGTTATGCAACGTTTGCGTGAAGTAATACGGCTCAAACAATCGGAATTGTGGAAAAACAAATCATAGATTTTGCTTCACGATAATGCACCAGGTCACATCAATGCTTGTTCGTGATTATTTGGCCAAAAACAACACCGTAATCATGCCTCAATCACCGTATTCACCAGATTTGGCTCCCTGCTACTTTTTTCTATTCCCGAAACTGAAGAGACCAATGAAAGGAAAGCATTTTGCCACAATTGATGAGATAAAGTCAGAATCGAAGAACGAGCTGATGGCCATACCGAAAAGCGCATTCCAGAAGTGCTTCGAGGATTGGAAGAAGCGCTGGCATAAGTGCATTATATCTGAGGGGGATTACTTTGAAGGGGAGAAAATGGATATTGATGAATAAATAAATACTTTTCGAAAATATTCTAAATTCACTTTTTCTTTTGAACAAAACCTCGTAGATTTCCTTTCATATAATTTTTGCACTGTTTTCGATATCGGGTTCGGGATCAGTTTTCGATGGGTTCTGAGAAAATGTTAATTTTGGCAGGCGGTATGTTTTGGCATATTAAATGCATGATTGTCAAATAGTTGACTACCCACTCCCCCCCCCCCCCCTTACCCTGAACCGATCCCTAAAATGTCACTGGAGAGAGATATAGTGCCTGAGGAGTTCGACAAAAACCCGCGTCACGGGATGACAAGGAAGTTCACACCGCGATCTAGCAGCTGGCCAATTCTGGAGAAATGAAGTGAACAGTGAGGTGAAATAAGTACTAAGGATCCTAGAACAAGGTAGTCATAATTCAATTTCCGTGGCATCCTCCCGTTCCTATTCAGTACTTCCTTCACCCCTTTTTTCTCATCTGATTCTCCAGAATAACTCCGCCGCCAATCCAGAATTGGGAATCATTTGGAGCTATCGAAACAACCGACGTTGACACTTTAAAACTTTTAAAATTTATTTTTAATTTAAACTTTTCCTAGTAAACTATGTAGGATCACTTAGTTGTGATTTTTAAATAAGTTAGAACTTATACCCAAACAGGAGACACTATAGATAGCTTCCCGGTTTTTTTGTTTAATCACTTTAAATAAACTTTTAGGTGGAGCTAAAATAATATGAAATAGTCAGTGAGTTGTATTGTTGTTGTCTGAATATATTTTTATTTTTATTAAAATTATAATTTTATGTATTATCTTTCTCTCTTGCTAAGTATCCTCAAAACTTTTCGCTACTGATTTACTTTCTCCTCAAGTTTGTTTTTCCATCAATAATAATTGATCTGTTAAAATCAATCTTTGCTTTTGCTAATTTAAATATGTACGAAGAAAAATTGTACAAGCAGAAATTAATAAATTTATCTAAGGATCTCACGACCACCAAACTAGGCAGATGCCTGTATTATGATAGTAAAATGTAAAAAGAATTAACTCGGGTATCTCCTGACTGAGCAGTATCTTGTTGTTAGCCTAATAGCTCCTTCAGTAAACTTGGTATTTAGCAACTGAATGCAAATACCGTATAAGAGTCTGCTGACTGACTGCTCCCAACTTGCCTGGAACCTGTAGTAGAATGGCATCGCCGATTGGGGTATTCTGTGTCTGAAGGGAGTAGAGAAGGGAAGGAGACGGGGAAGAAAACGGTTGGGAAGTACATACTTGGTTGTTCAGATCTGGTCACCAAACATGGCTCAAGTCATTTCAAGGAAAATTTTTATCCTGAATGGTGATCTTTCACTAGGGCGATTTACTGAGAGTATTTGCCACTGATTTATTAAAATAAATATATTTCATCGGTGGGCACACAGATAATACCTAGAATGTGATTTTTTTTTTTACTATTAAATAATATTATTTAGCAGTTCATCTTCATTTTCCTGTTTAAAAATTTTTTTTCCTCATATTGGAGGTATTATTACACGCCCAGCAATGATATACGGTAATACTCTCCCACATAAGAGTATTTTTTTCCGTGCCCCTGGAAAACCTTATATGTATGTGGAATAAATTGGAACAATTTTTAAATACAGCCTCCAGGGGACCGAAAAAGTTACAATTGAGGTTAGGATTCTTGTGAAAAACCAAAAAATAAGATTGTTTGGTTGGTAAATTGTCCCATAAATGCAGTGTTTTGATTATATAAAACCATAATTAATGCATTTTACCTGTTCTCACTTTGATTGTGTTATATAATACTAACAGTACAGCTTTCAAAAAGTGTTTTTTTTTTTTTTTATATGAATACCGCACAAGAGTCCCAACTGCTCCCAACCGTCTGGAACCAGTGAGACTATTGCATTCCCAATTGGGGAATGTTGTGAGGCAGAAGGTATTGGGGAGGGGAAGGAGAAAAGGAAGAGGAAGGTAGGGAAATAGGGAATTACCTGGCTATTCAGATCTGGTCACCAAACACGGCTAAAAGCCATTTCAAGCAACGTTTCAATTCCAATTTCAAGTGTTACACCAAACATGAAAAAATGCTGAGATTGCGAAAGCATAGTTGAAGTTTCCGTATTTTTATTAATTATTTTTATATGAAAAGTAAAAAAAGTGAAGTGACAATAACCTTTATAATATGTTTGTGTAAATAAATATGTTTTTCAGTTTCATATAAAGTGATGTTATTATGATTTAGAAGAAAAAAATTACCGGTACCTAAGCGAATTTAAAAAATTAAAATTTTGATATTTTTAATACCATTTGTCCATTGTAATATTAAAATCTGAAAGAGTCTTTCATCTGGTTTCAAAACAGTAATTCATTTTGGGACACATTTAAAAACAGAAAATTTTATTTTAAATTGAATGACAAATGAAAATAATTAACAATAAATCATCAATGATCACAATAATAATAATAAATGGATTATTTCTATAGCACCATTTTCGTGAGAAAATCACTTCCGACTGTCATAACTGACAAGACAACAACTTTCATAAACTCAAAGGGTTGGGAACTTCTTAACCGTTAAAGTGCGGTGCAGTGCTATCGCGCTGCAAGCATTTGTTAAGTAAATTATGACTCAGCACTCAGGCGCTGCACTCTTCAGTATGCGTTTGTCGATCCTCAGAAGAGCACATGCTCCTTTTGAAAATGGCATATTGCGGTTAGCGAGTCTTGATATATTTATTGTTTATCCTGTTATAAATTGAATCACCATGTCGGATATTAAATTCTATTTTGGACGATATATCAAATGATAGCAACATTACGGACATCGAGACCTTTGATCTGACAAATGGAGACAGTGATGACGGAAGTGCATTTTCCTAATATGTGCCTGTTGTAAGAAGGAACTACATGGGCCTTACATGGGAAAACATAATTGTGAAGCAACATAAATTTATATTTTTTAATCTTTTAATATATTTTGTAGTTGCAGTTTTGTATTAGATGCATAAGATGCAATTCTGTATATGTTTAATTGCAAAAAGAATCATTAAATTTCAATGATATTTGTCCAAACTATTGTATTTTTATTCAATAATGTGTTATTTTTCTAATAAAATATCTATAGCAATTTACATACCTACTTGCAAAATAGGTAGTGCTAAAACGGTTTCATTGTATTAAAAAATGCACATACGAGTAGTGCTGGAGGCACATATTATATTTATACTAATCACTACAATAAGTGTGGAACAATATAAGTAGTTTTCTCACTTTATCCCACTTGGGACGCGGCTTCACGATCTTGTAGGGTTCCTCTTGTGGCCGCACCACCTTGGCCTCCTTGACCCACATCTCGCGCGAGTGGCACACATGCACGCAGTCACGTGCGTACACCGCCTCCTTCCTCACAAAGCCGAGTGTCACTGCGTCCGGTGGATAAATCACCTCGAACTTCAGCAGGTGGCGCTTCAGGGCGTACAGAGGGTGGTTCTTGTACCTGGAAGAAATGAATTGTGTTATGTAATGCATTTCTTTACAATGTAGCCAATAGCCCGGCAAAGTGATTATTTTGGTTAACAAACCTAAAAAGCTGGCAATTCGAGAGTGCCATTACTTCAAACCACTTTTGAAACTTTTTATAAAAATAGCATTACTTTACAAACAAAACATGCAATCTGTTTTATCCATTGCTGTCAAATTTTGTTACGGGCAGCAAACAATGGTACCAAATAATAATTTCATATTTTAACTGTAATTACTTATAAAATTCAAAACTGAAGATAAAACACTCTCTTGTATTCTGGTCAAATAAATGAAAAATTAATGTTTCCCTATATATATCTATATTTATCCCTGAAAAAGGAACGGTGATTCCAAATTCGGTAGGAAAAACACTGAAATAAAGTGGTGTTATACTAAGTAAATAGAATTTAATTTGATTAATATTTCCATTAACATCGAATTCAAATACAGTGAAACCTCTATCTATCGTTTTTAAAGGGACCTATTGAATTAAACGATGAATGCGGGAAAACAATGAATGCGGGATTAAGAGGACAAAACACAAGGAGATATGATCCAGTAAAGATACCATCCTCCGAATCTGCATAACCATTGGTATATTAAAATTATAAGAAGAAAATAAGTTTTAGATGTAAATAAATGTATTTATTTTAAAAAAATACAAAGCTAAGCAGAACCAATTTTTTTTTAAAGTTTATTGCATTGTAAATACATAATCTTTCATCGACATTTGTTTTTTTACTGTTTTATTTCCGCAAGTCAACAGTATATTTTCGGCTTTGCAAATGATATTCTTTTCGGCATCAGTTATTGAGTGTGCGTAGTAGAAAGTTTTCAATCTTTCAAAGAGTGTGCATGCTTCTGAAAATGAAGGTACAGGCAGCGGCTCCTCTTCATCAATATCGACCTATTTTGTTGTCTCTGTCAATCTTGCGTCACACGAGCTTCGGATAGTTTCTGTCCCACAAGTTGGAATATTGTCGTCGAAAGTAACAAAATTGTTAAAATTTGTCTGAGTATCTAATCTAAGCCAATCATCGTCAGAAACCTCAACGTGTTCTAGTTGTTCATCTAAAGATTCTGACACTCTATTGTAACGGCATTTGTTGAAACAGTTTACAACTGTCGTCTGTTTGACCTGACGCCAAGCAGTGAATGTGAAATGCAACGCTTGTAGAATGTTTAAAGTTGCCTTATTTACTGAAGTGCCCGAATCCATCAAACACACAGCCTTCCGCACAAGTTGTTTACGATAAAATCCTTTGAAACATTTGATAATTCCCATATCTAATGGTTGCAAAACGCTCGTACAGTTTGCAGGATAAAAAATAACTTTTACATTCTTCAAAAATGTCGTCTCAGTTGGGTGCGCTGCACAGTTGTCTATGAACAATAAAATGTTTCGTTGCTTTACGCGCATTTCCGCATCAAGGTCCCTTAAAAACAAATTAAAAATGTTTGTGGTCATCCATGCCTTTTTGTTCGCGTAATATTTTACTGGTAAAGTTTTTGTGTTTTTAAAACACCTACGCTTTAACGATTTGCCAATAACGAGTGGCTCGCGCATGTCACTTCCATCACTGTTAACGCAAAATAACACAGAGATTCTCTCTTTTGACCCCTTACCACCCTGGCAGGACTCGCCCTTTATCATGAGTGTGCCATCGGGCAGACAATTATAAAAGAGTCCTGTTTCATCAGCATTGTAAATATTCCGAAGTTCTTTCCAGATCTACGGATGCGGACTCTCCTGCGAGCTTCTTGTACACAAGACCGTGGCGATCTTTAAAACGATTTATCCACCCGTTCGATGCTGCAAAATCGTTAATGCCGAGTCTCCCCGCAATTTGTTTGGCCTTTTCTCGAACAATGCTCCCAACAATCGGAATGTTAACGGCACGAGATTGTTGGTACCAAGAGAAAAGAATTTTCTCCAGTTCGCTAAACTTTGATTCTTTACTGGTTTTTCTAGTTTTCGAAGATTTTCCGCACTTTTGAATTTGCTCCCGAATTTCGTTTTTTTTCAAGAAAATAGAATTTAACATGGATGCCGCGATTCCTAAACGCTTGGCTATATCGACGCGTTTTTCAGCAGGGTTTTTTTCCACCTCTTCGATAATTTTAAATCTTTCTTGAAGAGTACGTACTTTTTTCATCCAACAGCTCATTTCGAAGATAGTTTAAAAGCTCAAAAAGGATAACTGCACACATTCCACTAAGTTCGGGTATCTAGCGACAACTGACGACAACTAGCGACTGATGGCGGCGACAAACTGTCATTCTTTCTCTCTCAAAAGTTTCGCGCAACGTAACGAGTGCCGTCTGGCGCCGTTAAAACACAGACAAAATATATCAAATACGTGACGTAATTCGAACGATGAATGCGGTAAAATGGTGGACATAGAAACGATCGATGCAATCTATTTTTGAATGAAATGAATTCGGACTAGAAGAAATAAAAGATACATCCGGGAAAACGATTATTCGAGGAACGATAGATAGAGGTTTCACTGTATATTCTGTTTAAAAACATAATTAAAATAACCTTACATCCCAATGTTTGCAAACCTCAAGATATCAAAACAACATAGGAAATTATTTAGTACCCTGACTCTTCTAAAGACTTGAGATATAGGACATTAGTGGTCCTTCAAGCTGGATGGGTTATATTTGGCAAAGTAAGACTCGTGGCATCACTAGTCATCATCCAACTTACTCCGAAATAGCGACAGGCAGCGGCGCATCAAGCTGCATTCTTTCCAGCTGCTTGTCCTCCTGCGTCTCCCTCATGCTGCGCGGAGCAAGCCACGGCTGCAGGGCTTCAGAGTACCAGGCGGGGTCCGCTCTCAGCTTGCGGGTGGTGGTGTTCCAGTGGGGTACGTAGCGACGCGTCACATCCTTGAGGTGACCCGCTGCGTCCCAAGAGACTATGTAGGTCACGGGGTGGGTTGCACGAGTCTGGAATTGCGTTATAATAATATATAAGATGTATAATAATTGGTAAAAGTATAAGGGAAAACTAATTAAGTGTAACCATCGATAATATCACTACTAGATTTGGCGTGTAATACAAATAAGCAGGAAAATTTTGGGTCACCTGTGAATAATTTCATAATAATAATAATAATAATAATAATAATAATAATGATATTAATAATAATAATCGGATGATTTTTATAGCGCCGTTTTTGTGAAAAATCACCTCAAGGGCGTTGTACAAATCTTACTTCTTATTCTTACATTATTCCTATATTACACCTGACATTTTTCTTTTTTTTTTTGACAGGGTATCATTACACATTATTTATAGACCATATAAAGAGATGCAGTTAAATTATCAAAACTAAATACGGCTTGGTCTATGTTTTCATACATGTTAAATTGAGAAAAAAAAAGAAGCTAACTGTATTTATTCCTTATGATATATTGCAAAACGCTAATACAAATGATAGGAGTTATGTGAAATTGGGCGGCGGGTGAGGACGGGGGCCGGGGGGACTGATCCATTGGGCCCTCCAATCTTCTTTGTCTTTGTTGGTGACGCCCCTGGGCGGCGTGACGGGACGCTTGGTGTTGGTCTGCCTGAACGCCAGGTGGCGCTTGTCGGCCTGCTTCAGGATCTGGAAAGAGCACATCAGCGTGTCGTCCATTTCTCGCCCCAGCCGGTGGTGTCCTTGTCGGGGTCGGACCACAGCAGGTCGCAGAGCAGCCTGGTCGGGCATGTCCGTGGGCCGCATGATGCACCGGATCTGCTCTGTAGACTGGAGGTCAGAACTCAGGTCGCCGTGACAGCAGAAGATCTTCTCGTCAAATGTCTTTTCCTATTGCGCCTTTCTCGGCAGCCACGAAATCTAATTTTATGGGTTGCGGTTGTGGTACAAGGTTCAAGGTTATACAACGATTTCTTTGCAGCTATTAAAGGGTCCAAAATAACACATTCACCATTAAATTTGAGTTGTGTAGCCCGGTCGTTACGATATTGTTTACAATCACCATAGTTCAAAGAATAACATTGTAAATCATTCATTCACTTTGGACACTTCACTAGGCTTTTAACAGGCAAAGGTCTTTTAACAAGCACATGTGGCAAACGCCTTCGACCGACCGATGCTTTTGGGTTAATTTAGAACAATGTGACAGATTTGACTTAAAATATTTGGGTTTTTATTTGATTTTTTATTATAAACTTGATTTAAGCCCGAAACGGCAACACTAAAATTATATGATTTTTATAAATGTAACTTATAAATTATTGCAGTTATTTTATAACCAAATTCAACTGTATTATAGAACCCGTGTATGACGACTGTATGGGATTGTATGGTGCGCGATATTGTGAGATGTTCACGCCCACATATTTAGTTAGTTGCAATAGTCACACGGGTGCAAAACACATCACAGTAGGTACATTGATAAAATAATTAACAAATACAAGAATAACATAGTGTAAGTACCATTCAAAGTAATTAGTTAGAAGCGAATATTCAAAACATACCTCACATTCACTGACACGTATACTCTAGACACATATATTAGTAATTGTTGAGGATGTATGCAATAATCGTGTGTTTGTATTCCGAGCAGTTGAACTATGTCTGAAAATGTATTACCTTCTATCCGGGACCTTGTGCTCTAATCCACTGAGCTATGGCTACCCGCAATCAGTCATTTTATTGGTATCATACTTCGATTTAAGAACTATCAATATCATGTTCAATTAATTCCCATATATTTTTGGCTGCTACTTTTTCATTATGACTACAAGATTCTATCCGAATTTATTTACATTACAATGTACAATCTACATTAAATATTACGATGAGGTTTTTAAGCTTCAATAAATTATTCCAAAATTGAAACTATTATTTACCAACATGCTGCTTAAGATAGGGCAGTGACGCACAACCCGCGGCCCGTGATCCCATTTTGTGCGGTACGTGAGACTTTTCATACGGCCTACTCGGTAAAGTAACTATAAAAAGTTTTCAGTAAAAAATATTCAACGGTTTCTGTTCTGTTTCGCAAAAACGTTTAGCGACACTTTTTCTTCAAAGTTTTCAATCAGCCGCTCTAAATAAAAGGTTTTTACACATTCTTATAAAAGCAGAATTTTGTGGTTTTGATCATGAACAGATTTTTTTTTATTTAGATCTATGTTTGAATCATTTTAAAGGATTCGGTTTTTTAAATTATTATTTTTTAAAATATTTATAAAAATATGATTTCTCAACTAAATTTTTGTTTGGAATCTGACTTTATGAATGATAAAAATCAACAGCAATTATTGGTTTGATCTTAAACCGCGCAAAACATGGCGGTCTCTTTGTGCGCACCATGATCAATATTTTGTTCTGTTTTATGAGGGTACGCTTCCAAATGTTGTTTCTGAAAACAATTTTGATATTTCATATTTAGTAGTAATCATTGGAATTTCCGGGTGCTATGATCATATACTTCACGTTTTCGTTTTCCATTCTGTTTTACAAAATACGAAGGGTTATCACGGCCAACTTTTATTCATCTATTTTGAATCAGCAGCCCAAAGTTACAAGCATTTGTTATTTAATATTTCAGAATGTTAAAAAATTACAATATTTATTGATTTGGCCTTGGAGACAGAAAATTTTCGCAGAGTGGCACTTTGTTCATTCTATGATTGATTTATTTAACCAGTTACTGTTTTAAAATATACATATAGTTAGCAACACCACCTACTGCAAAGTTAATCATGTCAAGCTGTAGGTACCCTACCCACTGCGGCCCGCAAACTTATTGAAAATTTATAAATTGACCCTCCAATTAAAAATGTTGTGCATCACTGTAGGTAAAGTAAAGGTCAGATAAATATAAAAAAATAAAAAAAAAAACACATAAAAATGTAATAAAACCTCCACAAGAAAAATCCTAAATTTGCAATATTAATGGATAGTTAAAATTACTTACATAAATCTCCCGAGAGCAATGCACCTGCCCCTTCACCACATCCACAGAAATCCACTGCTCCTCCTCTTCCGCATAAACCTCGCACCAAACGTCCACTCCTCGCTTCTTGGCTCCGTCGGTGGCCTGATCATCGTCGCTGGAGAGCACCCGCCTGTCCGGGATGGTCTTCAGATCGGACCGCTTCCTGCTGGGCTTGAAGTCACCATCACTGTTGCGGGAGTCTTTACGATTTCGCCTCTTCGAGATGTCCTCCATTTCCATGTTGTCACTGTCCTCTGAAGACTGCTGTATTTTACCTAATAATTAAAAAATAAATCATTATCAATGAAATTGGTCAAAATTGCTGTGGTTTTCAATAATAATACGTACATATCTACTTGAAAAAGTAAATTAATATATCAAATCATTTTACTGTGGAAAAGATTAACAAGATTAAAAGATTAGTAAAGAACTACATGTTTGCAATTAATTTGTCTACTTGTGCCGACGTACATCCAAAAATCAAACTACTTTTTTTCAAAACTTCAAATAG
Organism: Halesus radiatus; assembly: GCA_022606495.2. Taxonomy (NCBI): domain Eukaryota; kingdom Metazoa; phylum Arthropoda; class Insecta; order Trichoptera; family Limnephilidae; genus Halesus; species Halesus radiatus. Next base: position 66,509 of record JAHDVE020007591.1, read on the forward strand.
TTCTCCTGTAAAATATACTCAAATGAAGTTTGGAAAGTTCTGCATCAAGGCGACAATATTGTGTTATTTTTCAAATACAAAACAAACTTTATATTCCATTTATTGGAATAACTTATTGAAGTTTATAAACCTAATTGTAATATTTAATCATTGAAGAAGATAATATTAAGAAATCTCAAATAAAATAATGAAACAGGAAGACATAAAAAATTTAAGTATAATATTGGTAAAATTGAAGTAAAATAAAAGATTCATTAGCCCTGTGGCTAGAGCGTTGTCCCGGTAAGACAGAGATCCTGGGTTCGATTCCCAGATGGGACTGATATCTTTTTTTTTCTGTTTCAAATTTCATTTGAGATTTGTTAATATGTATTTTCTTCTTCAATGATTAAACTTTATATTATTTGAGTAGGTTAAATTATAAAAAAAAATCATTTAAATGTATCTCACCTTTCGCTAGCTTGGATCTCGCTTGTGCTTTGCTCTCTCTGATTCGATCCTTGACGAGGGAGACAATATCCTTAGTGACATCGACATTGCTTCTAGCTCTGCTGCTGGTTCCTGGCAGGGACTTGTTCAGCAGGTCTCTGTGGCTGACCCTCTTATCAGCAGACTTGGACAACCCTGCTGGAGACTTCTTTAAATTACCAGTATTCTCGGGAGAGCTGAAGTATCTACTAACTTCTGCAGGAACTGTGCTCCTAGATATTCTTTGAGTGGTTTTTGGTTGACTTCCTGGATTATCAGTATCCTTTTGTTTACTCGAACTTGGAGAAGCATTTGAAGATCTTTTATTTGGAGGTGCTTTAGTCCTGCTTTGTGGTGGCTTTGGGATTGAATTTGCAACCGTGGCAGATTTTCCTTTATTAGGCAATGATTTAGTAACCACACTTTTGTCAGAGACTGATGATTTTACAGTACTACCAAGATCAGAAGCTGGTCTGGCTCGACTTCTGGTTGGTTTTGCGACACTATGTTCTTCAACAGATTGTGTTTCTTTAGTTTTTTCAGGTAAAGAAGTCTTCACAATTTTTCCTTTCGGAGCAATCTGTTTTTCAATTGCTGTTTTAGAAGTTGTTGCTTTTGTAGTTGTTGTATTTACTTTGTTCTGCGCATCTAGATGATCATCCATGTCCTTATTTGTTGCCAAGACTGCTTTCTTAACTACTCTTGGCTTTTTCGAGCAGGACACAGTTTCCGAATCTGAATGAGGCGACTTGCTTTTCCTGACAACCTTGGGAACATTCAAAACATCTTTTGGTGTTGGTGTTTGTTCAGTCTTCTTAGTCCTTAGACTAGCTCTGGCCCCTTTTTCATTAATGTTTTTAGTTTTTACCGCTGTAGAAGATTTTGGATCTGTTGAAGATGTTGCAGGTTGTGTATTGCTATTAACTTTTGCCACTATTTTTTTGCCAGCATTTTTTACAGGAGATACATCCAGAAAATTCTTCAATGCACTTGAGAAATCTCTTTCCTTTGCTGGTGCTTTAACAAAGGGTGGATTACCTAGTGATATGGTAGATTCGTTAAAAATAGACGAAGGTTCCACTTTGATTTTAGATACCGCTGGGGGGCTTTTTAGACTTAAATTCCTGTGACTAATTCTTTTTTCAACTTTAGACTCTTCCTCTGATGTATTCTGCATAATTTGATCCCAGTACGACATGGTGCTAGAGCCTGAAGCTTTGGGTGAAGCAGACTCTGTTTTGAGTGGTTGTATGGTATTAATTTTTTTTAAAGCTAAAGATTTTTTGCTGTGTGCTTGTCGGGTCCCACGAGGGTTATTTTTTGGTAAATCTCGATCATCCAATCCATCTAATTGTGAAATGTCTTCAAACGATTCATTCTTAGACTTGCCAGCTGATTTAGAGGTACTCTTTGTGTTAGTAGCCAAAGATAATTTTCCCATCTTATTTTTATCGGCAGTACTAGTGGATGGTATGTTCTCAAAGTGTTTTGATGTCTTCCCATCTTTACCACTGCCTTTTTTGGGGGGATCCTTATTTTTGACTGCTAGTGAGCAGAGTTCTGTATCGGGTGGCCTTAGAGGTACAACCCTAAATGAAAACACAACCCTACACTTAACTCCGAGAGCTCTCAACATACTGGCAAAAATGAGAGCAAGATTCTTCTTGCTTGTTGCAGTTTTCTTACCAATCTGTTGAAGCAATGCAAGTTCTAATAGACGTTTGTTTGGTTTGTATTTGAACTCAGCCTTGTCTTCTTTGAGGTTCATGGCATCGCTGTACCATTTGGTGATTTGTTCTACATATTTGATGTCAATTCGAGAACTGGGATAGCATTGCTCCGAGGGAATGAGAGACAATGCCGCTGCCATGATACTTTGATTGTTAACAGTATTATTGACAAAGTTTCCATGGCCTAGCCAGCAGAGAACGTGGACTTTGTGTGTGAAGACCTGGTACTCCTTCTTCACTCGGTTCATGCGGCGTTTCAGCATCATCTCCAGGTCCAGCTGCTTGTTCTTGGCTTTGGGGCGGACGGTGGGCAAGTCCAGGACCAGCTGGATGCCTCCCTTTGGAATAGAAGACTTTGCTTCTCCTGTAATGAAGATATACAAAATTCCATGAAGAAGTTCAGAATGTGATGAAGTCTATCATGTAGGAAAAATACCAAAAAAACTGCATTTGTAACAGTAAATTGCACAAGTGCCAAATATTAATTGACAGCTTAAAATAAAACGGTATGGCCAGAGTAACAACATTAAATTACCTTTAACTTCTTCCAAGTCTTCCACATCAGATTCTCCAGTATCCTCCACTTCCGAAGAGGACTCCGGCACCTTCTCTGACGGTTCCGTCTCCCCCATGGCAAGCAGCTCATGGATATTAAACGCTTCCTCTGTCTTCTTAGAATCCGAGTACCTCTTGTTATAGGACTCTAAACTCTGTTTGGCCTCCGCCAACTTCTTGGCCTGCTCTTGAAGATGGGAGAAGTTCAACCTTTTGGATGGTGTGCCTCCATCCTTTTTTCCCTGAAAAGATTTACACATATTGAATTAAATGAATAAATATGTAGGTATTACTAAAAACTGATCTTGTAGAGCTTGGAAAACTAAAGATGCGCTTTATTCTTCCTGTACTGTGCATTTTTTTAGAATGTCTCAGAACAATGGGTGGTGATTTATTCTGGTTGATCCCGCCTCCTACCAAAATGAGTTTCTGCCCATCAACCGTCAAGAGTATTCTGATGTTTGCCACTCTAATTTTAATGATAGAAAAAAGCTAATTAAATGCTATTACCATGAAGATAAAAGATAAGTCATGAACATTTTTTTCACAATTTATACCATTTTCACATTAAGATAATATTTACACATAAAAAAACAACAAAGATTTTTATCAGTCAAATTTTAGAGTCAAACATACAAGAGCCAATGACATTACGAACAATAGACACGTTGTAGAGCTCACAAGTGGCAAGCAAAAGATACGGTAATTGCTGCACTTTGATTTAGTATTAAGGCCGTATAACCAGAGAGCCAGAATTCAATGTTTCGGTCAAAAACAGTTATCGCACTCGGCGGGAGATGGCGGCACTACGGTGTACTCCTGTCCCGCGAACCAACGTATCGTACAGTGTGGTTCCGATGAAATTAATGATGAATTCTCAGTTCCAGCATTTTTACCGAATAAGTTGTCACTTGGGTCTTGGGCATGGAAGTGCGTAAACATGAAAAGGAAAATAACCAAATATATAGCATTATGCATCTGCCGCGATTTATTTCCTACAAAAGGTGCTGTGTAATATGTACCTATATTCAAAATGGAAAAGCAGGAACACACAATTTTTTGTTGTTAATTTTACAAATAGTGAAACTAAAAAGAAAGTTTTTTGATTTGATAATAAATATTTTTATTAAAAACAAAACATATATTTTTAAAAAATATTATTTTAAAAGAAAAATAATATTAACCGCCCTACCCAAACGTACGGCTGCTATATTATCGACCGAACGCAACAAGCCGTATCCTGTACGTTCAGGTACAAAAAAAGCTATACCCAAAACCCACAAAACATTCAAATACGTCAAGTTAGTTCCTGCTTTATCTCGTATAGTATTTCGAGGTCAGCCGAAGCTAACGGATGGGTTCGGATATTTTCGTCTCTCCCTTACAAGTTACGTCACTAGTCACACGTATTGTTATTGCGAAAACTAATGAAAAAAAACGATATTTTTTACCTACTTTTTGAATAATAACCCATAGTTCGGGCGGTTAAAGTAAATTGACAAGCAATTGAAGATGCCATTTTTTTACACTTTGTTTATATCCGCCATTTTGGATATGGGATAATAATATAAAAGAACATTCTGTATAAATAATACGTATTCAAAATAAACATAACACGACAAATTTATTCAAAATTTATTATTATTTACTTGCTACTATTTAATTTTTATTATTTATGTATTATTATTTACTTATTACTATTTACTGATTATAATTAACTTATTACTATTTACGTATTATTATTTACTCATTACTTCTTGTTAACAAAAATATTGTTATCCTATGATTGTGGTTGATAGTTAAATGGGTTACAATGAAATTATTATTGTTGTAATCTATAAATGTACGGGCCCAAGTTAAAGATTTACTTTAGATTTTATAGTTCTTAACAGTTTGAATAACTTTGGTGTTATTTTTTTATAATACGAGGTGTGTTCAAAAGAAAAGGTAAATTTTGAATTTTCGCAGGCTGTCTACATTCGATTATCGTTTTTTTTTTTGTTATGTTGGTACACATATGTT